>JAGWEN010000566.1:0-75218 GCA_018703685.1 Orius laevigatus | reverse complement strand
TTGATTTTAGATTTATCGATTCTTGAATTCTACATTTTTTAGTAGTTTACAATTTTTTGGGGGAACTTTCTTTTGTTTATCGTGAAAACGCCGTTGAAATGGGCATAAAGCCCAATTCTCACCTTATGTGGGGCCCTTATTTAAATATTTATAAGACGTCACGAGTCTAATTTGTATTAATTATGACGTTTTTTTCCTGTTTGTTAAGTTTTAAAAATAAATGAGCAACTAGGGGTTGAACGTGTGGGCCAATTTCTCTCCTTATTCTTCAAGCTGGCATTAATTTGTCACTTTAAATTCGAAATGAAAATTCAAAGCCGAAGTGATTTGATTAGTCGAAAAATTTATAGAAATTGAGAATTGAAAGCTATAATTATTTTCTGGACCAGGATTGAATGGTGGAACTGGGCAGGGGCGGACTGGCCCGAGGTGGACAGAACACCCTCGTGAATACATAGAGGCGGCGCGGGTCATAAGCGTTATTTTTTGCTCAGTGGCTCCCAAACTGGGGGGCGTAAGCTGTCCCCAGGGGGGTGTCGGAAAGCAAATCTTGATGTGTGTGTGCAAATATCCCCAAAAATTCGTCAAAAACCTCAAAATCAACATTTTTAAAGCCTAATTTTGGTCAAAAAAAACCTCGAAATCAACATTTAAAAAGCCAAATTTTCGTCAAAAACCTCAAAATCAACATTTTTAAAACTTAATTTTGGTCACAAAACCTCGAAATCAACATTTATAAAGCCTAATTTTCGTCCAAAAACCTCAAAATCAACATTTAAAAAGCCTAATTTTGGTCAAAAAAACCTCGAAATCAACATTTATGATGCCTAATTTTGTCCAAAAACCTCAAAATCAACATAAAAAAGCTAAATTTTCGTCAAAAAAACCTCAAAATCAACATTTAAGATGCCTAATTTTCGTCCAAAAACCTCAAAATCAACTTTAACTTGACCATTTTTCGTCAAAAGCCTCCAAATCATGGTTGTAAGACCAATTTTTGTCAAAAAATCTCAAAATCTACGTTTTAAGTGCAATTTCTTTTGTCAAAATCAACATTTAAAAAGCCTAATTTTGGTCAAAAAACCTCGAAATCAACATTTATGATGCATAATTTTCGTCCAAAAACCTCAAAATCAACACTTTTAAAGCCTAATTTTGGTCAAAAAACCTCGAAATCAACATTTATGATGCCTAAATTTCGTCCAATAACCTCAAAATCAACTTTAAATTGACAATTTTTTGTCAATAACCTCAAAATCATGATTATAAGAGCAAATATTTTTGTCAAAAAATCTCAAAATCAACGTTTTAAGTGCAATTTCTTTTGTCAAAAACCTCAAAATCAACATTTTAAAACCCAAATTTGGGAACCTCTGTTTTTGCCTAATATTTTTTTCTAAAAGCCAATTTTCTGTTAAAATTTTTGCATCCGGGCGCCCCCTTAACTGAAAACCCACCCACACCCTAAGGTCCCAGTCCGCCCCTGGAACTGGGGAGGGGGCTAGTGGAAGAGAATTCAGGAAGTTTTCACATTTTTCCCCCCCTACTTTAGTATTTTAAACGTTTTGGTTCTTTTGTAGGCTCCTCTTTCACAAAAGCGAAGCCGAAGCATGGGTTTCTGGCGGTGACCCGATTGGCCGTCACGAGACTCGTCTTCCTTCCGATCTACGTCGAATGGTGGTCATACCAGACGTCGTTTACGATGTACCTCATACTCCTCATACTCTACATACTTCAGATGGCGAACATGG
This sequence comes from Orius laevigatus, assembly GCA_018703685.1. Lineage (NCBI taxonomy): Eukaryota > Metazoa > Arthropoda > Insecta > Hemiptera > Anthocoridae > Orius > Orius laevigatus. The sequence goes on along the minus strand of JAGWEN010000566.1, from coordinate 73,467 downwards.
CCACCTATTTCTACGCTTACTATAAACTGCCCGAAGGCACTATTAAGGTAATTTAGACTCCAAAATTGAACTAAATTAGGGCAAAACGAGGGGGAAAATGGGGTGGTTTTCTAATAAAAACGAAAAACCTGGTCCAAGAAGCGGAAATGCCAGGTGGGAACGTTCCATCACCTTTCAATATTTTCAGGTGAAGGACTGGAAAATGACGTCGCAAAAAGGTGCATTCCTCTTATTTTTTTACGGGTAATTATTTTTTTAATCGTTATTTTTTCTTCTTTTTTTTTTTCTCCCCTGACAGAGCATGTTCTCTGTGGTTCGGTCATAAATTGGTAACATAGATTAGCTCTAGTGACGCCATGATTTTTAAAAATAAAGCTCGTTTTTTTTCTGCAGTCTGTAAATATAAGCGAAGTCATCGTTCCCGTTGTGATGATGGCGATTCTTTGTATTCTTCACTCGCAGATCGTTTCGCCTCGGTCCTCCTGTGCTAAAGATTTGGCTCCTTTCAACAGCAAATCAAGGAGAATAAAGAGGACAAAAAGGCGCCAATCTAAGCCAGGTAAATATTTTGGTGAAGAAAGAAGAAAAATAAATAAAAAATTGGATTTTTAGTAGAAAAGACGGATTGTGCAGAGTTCAGTGCAGTCACAGCAGACATGACGAATAAATTCAGCAAAAGAGTAAGACTGAGAAAGTAAGTTGGAATACAGGGTGGCCATTCGGGGAACCATAGGGAAGGTTGGCGGAATCCCTTATTCAGTTTATTTCTTTCAGACTTTCGTTTGAGGACGGTAGCAAAACCGTTCGGAGGCGAAGAAGTGTCGGATGGGATCAGTCGACGAAGCCGACCCTTGTGATATCAAAAGACGAAGAAAAAGACAATCAGCCAAATCAACCAAATTGGTAAAACAATTTGATCATTTGATGTCATTAATTCTGTTTAGTGAGGGTAACCAACAAGACGATGACGGGTTCGAAAGCCTCAACAGTCAAGAAGGCGAAGAACGTCCGGCGGAAGTTTGTGATAAATCTGTGATAGACAAGGAAGAGTCAAAGAAATTGGAGCCGGAAGCCGTCTTTAGGAACAACTGGCTTGAACAATCTGCCAGAAGAGCATCCAGTAAGCCGAATCACCTTCATTTATTTTTATAAATATCATTTTTAGTTGGACGCAATCGTTTAAGCTCAGGAGAAACCGATCACCATGAATCGGATTCAGAAGGAAGCAACGAACCTCAGGTATTTTAAAAAATTTTTTCAACATTAATTCTGTTTTTTAGCAAAGGTTGATAGTACGCAGACGTGGGTCTCATCAGGCTTTACATTTAGCTGTAAATGAGCCTCAAGCAGAAAGCTCTTATAACAGCAGCGATGAAGGAGAAACTGGGAGTTTCTGCCCTGCACTTACAGAAGGTACTACGAGCGCAGCAGAATGGATTGGTATCACAACCAATTCCGAAGACTGTTCCGTCAGCTCGGAAATTGACGATCATCCCTTCGCTTCTGAATTCCATATGGTATCCTTCATATCATTCAAAAACGGATATTAAACCTCTTTTATTTTCAGTCACCTTCTGCCATACTTAGCCCAAGTTGCGCTGCATCCGATAAAGGTATTTTAAAAAAATCAAAAAATCCATCTTTCATTGTCTTTCAGTGAGTTGCACAATGTGGGAAAAACGAGAAGTGAAAAAAGCAGAATTGTCCGTTTTGGATATCAGTTCTGCCATCATAGCCAGAGTAGAAGCTATGCCTGAACATGTAGACTACTTTTACGCTGGTAATTTATTAAAATGACCTTTTTGAATCAATTTGAATGATTTATTAGGTATGTTCGTGTCCATATTTATCGGATTGGTCCCATCGATTGTAAGATTGAGCGAAGCCAAAGAACTCCCGCCATATCCTGATTTATTTAGCAGCCCTGATCCATATTCTTCGCTCACAGAATATTTGATGTGCTTATTTCACATTGCTTTTGGTGAAAATAAATGGTTTGTATCTCGTAAATTTTAAGCCTTTTTTCACTTACGAATTTCACAGGGAAAAAACCATCACATTATTGACGTTATTTGAAAGAATATCGATTTCTTCGTTTTTCTTCTTTCTGATTGTTGTGGCCGAAAGGACTTTTAAACAAAGATTCTTGTATGCCAAATTTTTCTCGCATTTGACATCATTCCGCCGTGCTAGAAAATCAGAGTTGCCACATTTTAGACTCAACAAAGTTCGAAATATCAAAACCTGGCTGTCAGTTCGATCATATCTAAGGGTAAACCAATTTTTAATGTTGAAAAAATAATTAATTTTTTTAAATAGAAACGAGGGCCTCAGCATTCTGTGGACGTGATTGTTTCGACGGTGTTTTTGATTACGTTGTCCCTTCTTTCGATTTTGGCTGTGGAACACATAAAAGAGTCAGAACAGACGAATCTACATTGTAATGCGGAAGCACTTGTATGGAGTGTTATTTTGTCGTTTTTCCTCCTTCGTTTTATGACTTTGGGGACAAAAATAAACAAAAAATACAGGAACCTCTCCGTCCTTATAACGGAGCAGATCAACCTTTACCTACAAATCGAGCAGAAGCCGAACAAAAAAGAGGAACTCATGGTCTCGAACAGCGTCCTCAAACTCGCTGCAGACCTCCTCAAAGAGCTCGAATCCCCATACAAAATTTCAGGCTTCTCGGCCAACCCTTATCTCTACACGATCACTAAAGTCGTCATTCTAAGCGCCCTTTCTGGCGTCCTATCAGAAATGTTAGGATTCAAACTAAAACTTCATAAAATCAAAATCAAATAAAAATCTTTTATTACTTTTTTTCTAGAAAAATCATTAGAAAATAGCTCAATTTTTTCTCAGTTTTTAGATTAGAAGGAAATTAATTGATCTCAATAATTAAGTGGCCTTAGTCCCAAATTACAAAGTGGGAAGTCGCCACTAGATCATAAGTTTTATTTATTTTAATAGTTATTATTTTTTAGAAAAATTGACTTGAACTATGATTTTCTCATCCTTCAAAGTATCACGCTGGATACTTTTCTATAAAATTAATATTTTTAATTATTTAGACAAAAAACCTTATATTTTATCCTGAAATTGTTCTAGTATACAGAAATTAGTTAATCGATTTTTATAAGTAGGAAAAATTGTCAGGAAGTTTCTTTTTATGTGATATGGACGAAAATGGGGAACAGAATAAATGAGATATATTAGAGTAATGATTTTTTTTTTTTAAATAGAAATGTCGCATATCATCATAAATTTATATTATACTTACTTATATTGGAAATTTTGGCGCTCAGAATAAAGTTCATGTTAATATTGTCATTCTTTATTTAACCTGAAAATACTTCAAATAGTGTTGTTTCATTTTTAACACCTTGATTCTTATTGGCTAAGGTCCTTCCTGATTGGCTGAGTTCAAACATCCTGGTTTCTTATTGGCCATGATTTGATAAAAACGGTTAAAAATTGAGGTTCCACAAGGACTGGAACAAACCTTGGAGTGGAACTTTCAGTAGTGAAGACCAAGGATACTAAACACGTGTCTAAATCCTTGGATTTTGGCCATTAGTCCATTCTAACCTCAACATCCTTGATATTTCGGTACACATGTTTTTGAACATTTAAATTTTCTTAATAATTCGAAATCTACATCAAAATTTGTACACGAAGATGGAGGAGGAAGACAATGTTGAAGGACAAGAAATTTTGGGTGATGATTATGACACATACCAAAGGGAGAAGGAGTTTATTGAGGAAATAACAGGGAAATATCATGTACTAATTTTTAGTAAAACGTGGTGTCCGTTTTGTAAAAAGTTAAAGGAATTGTTTACTTTGAATAATATAATTTATAATGCGTTGGAGTTGGACAATCATGCGAACGGTCCGAATATTCAAGATGCTTTGGAAGAGATGACTGGTGCGAAGAGGCCACTTCCGGCGGTTTTCATTTGTCGGAAGTTTAGAGGAGGATACAGCGAGATACATTCGGCGTGGGCGAATGGGACGTTGGAAGAATGGTTGAATTGCATCGATACTGATTTTCCGTACGATTTGGTCGTTTTGGGAGGTGGCTCGGGTGGAATAGCGGCTGCAAAGGAGGCCGCACGGCTTGGGAAGAAAGTCGCAATTTGTGACTATGTCGCTCCAAGTCCCAAAGGCTCAATGTGGGGACTCGGTGGCACTTGTGCGAACGTCGGCTGCATCCCGAAAAGCCTCATGCATCGAGCGTCCCTCATCTACCACGACCTCAAAGACGCCGAAAGCTTCGGATGGGACGTCGAACCTCCTGAAACTCATAACTGGGAAAGCATGATCGAAAAAATTCAAGAGCAAATCAAAATCATAAGCTGGGACTTCAAAAAACAATTCCGAGAATTAGGCATCGCATATTTCGTTGGTAAAGGCATCCTTAAAGACAGGCATACTGTAGAGGTATACGACAAAGACGGCAAAAAATCGTCAGAGCTGCAAGGTACCACTATTCTAATCGCAGTCGGATCACGCCCTATGTATCTTGATGCCATCGGAGCAGAAAAATACTGTATCACTTCCGATGATATTTTTTCAATGAAGAAGAATCCTGGAAGGACTCTGGTCATCGGAGGAGGATACGTCGCCATCGAACTAGCATCTTTTCTCAACGTTTTTGGCTGCGAAGTCAAGGTAACCAGAATATTCTAATTTTAGGTCATTAATTTCAATCTCGAAACCCTAAGCGGCGTTTTCCAAATTGTAGGCAATTGTTTCTCGATTTCTGCTAGGGATGATGTATGCCAAGATTCTGGAGGTCATCAGCCCTAGCTCAGTGTTGACCGGAGGCTAGGAAGTGGAAAATGATGGCAAACGAGGTGGTAGGTTTAGTGACTGGCATACATCAACCCAAGCTGAAGCTAGAAAAACCGTTTCCTAAGCCCAAGAACATTTTTCGTGTTTAGTTAATGGTTCGAAAAGGAGCTTTAAGAACAATGGATCAAGACGTTGTACAAAAAATAGTTAAAAACATGGAAACCAGAGGGATCGAATTCAACGAAGAAGCTCTTCCTACTTTGATCCATAAGATGAAAAAAGACCCTAAAATCTACGTTGAAGGAATGACGAATGGAGGCTGCTATTTCCAAGAAGCGTTCGACACGGTCATCATTGCCATGGGAAGAGAAGCAAACACCGAATGTATCGGCCTGCTAACTTTAGGAGTCGAATTAGACCCACATACTAACAAGATAATTACTAATCGCCACAATCAGACCAATATCAAGAACATATTTGCAGTTGGTGACTGCACACAAGGAGCTCCGGAGTACGCCCCTGTAGCGCAGAAAACTGGAAAGCTTTTGGCACAAAGACTTTACAATTTGGGGAACACCGTTTTAGATTATAGACTCGTTCCAAAACCTCTTTTTGCTACATTGGAATACAGTTATGTTGGAGAAACTGAAGAGCATGCGACCCTCATATGTGGCGATAACGTCGAAGTCTATCATTCCGTTTTTACTCCGTATCAAAGTGTACTTTCAAACAGATTCGACTCGAGGTCCTATATCAAAATGATATGCGATAAAATACCTGCAGAAGGAGAGAAAGTAGTTGGACTGCATGTTATGGGTCCGAATGCAGCGGAGATCGTTCAAGGGTTTGCGCTTGCGATCAAATTAGGAGTGAATAAAGAACAGATTGATCGGATGATTGCTTCACATCCAACATGCGCGGAATTTATAACGAACATGTCCATTACAAAACGGTCTGGCAAAGACCCTGGGTACATCTGCTAAGAAAAAGATCCTAATAAATAATCGAATCATTGGTTGTATTTACTTGTGGGGATGTAGTCAAGGGTTCTTATGCACTGGAAATCGCAAACAATGTTAGTCGATTCAACCACAAACTAGATATTGAAAGCAAAGTGATGTCTCAAGTGGATGGGAATGCAGTCGAGTGACTAGGTGAAGTTCTACTAGGATATTGGTAGAAGTACATATTGGCATAAGAGTTGTGCTACTAAGACAAGGAAGGACCCATTGTGACCCCTAACACGGGATGAAGTTCTAGAAGATGACTTGTAGGAATACTGGAGTAGTACCAAGTGGAACTGTGGAAGTATGCAATGGCAGAGGCCTTATACTAGCAGAATAGTCCTCAGGGTAGATCCAGGGCTAATGGGCACCAGTATAGGATATGCTAGCAGAAGGCTGAAAGACAACTTGTAGAAAACTGGCTGGAGTGCGGGGATAAGAGTAAGGAAAGCTAAATTGGTAGGAATGAATAAATGGCAGAAGTACAAGAAGATGCCCTGCCTAGGAATGTTGGTAAATGATATAGGCTGGTCCAAGTGCTGGCAGTTGACAAATAGGAATGCGTGCTGGATTTCATAGGGTCCCAACTTGATGATACAAAAATCTTTCAGATCTAATTTACTTTATTTTTTGAAGGTATTGGTACCAGGAAAGCTTCTTCATGGATTCGACCAAGGAATGGTGCAAAGACTTCAAAATCATCTCGAAAGTCGAGGTATCGAATTTCACGTAGGAGCCAAAGCTCATGCTTTCGAAGTGGGCGAAGATCACAAAATACTCGTCGAAGGGCTCACTCAAGAGGGCGAAGGTTTTGTCGAAGTCTTCGAAACGGTCGTGCTCGACTTTGGACGGTGTGCCAACACGTATACTATCAATTTGGATAAGATTGGGGTCAAAATTGAGAAAAAATATGGACGAGTGGTTGTCAATGAGAAAGACCAGACAGAAATCAGTAATATATTTGCGGTCGGTGATTGTTCAGCACGAGGTATCGATCTTTGCCCTTCAGCATCCAAACAGGGTCGATTTCTTGCCCAAAGACTCTTCAACCAAAGTGAAATTACCGTCGATTACACCTTAATACCATTCACGATTTTCACGACTCTAGAATACGCATTTGTCGGCCTTACTGAGGAGCAAGCTAAAGAAATCCACTGCGATGACACATTCGTCTACCATGACCTCTTCACGCCTTATTTGAGCCGCCCTTCACATCGATTTGATTCAAGAAGCTACACAAAAATGATCACCCTCAAATCGGAAAATGAAAGAATCGTAGGTCTACACATTCTGGCACCAAACGCCGGCGAAATCATCTTAGGTTATGCAGCAGCAATGAAACTAGGAGCAACCAAAAAGGACCTCGATTCCATCGCAGGCGCTTTCCCGACAAATGGAGACTTCATCAATAATCTTTCCATTACAGTGGCCTCTGGTATTGAAGTCGGACTCATGTGAAATAGTTAAAAATAAATCAATTTTGTCCTAAATTAAGAGGAAATTGATGTAAACATGTCTAACAAAGTATCAGCTGACATAATTGGCATTCTAGGAAAGAAAAACTGAGCAGCCAATCAGAGATGAGAACCCATTCAGTCTCACCAATCAGAAACCAGAACCTACCATGAGGTTTAGCACACATAACCTTTGTCCCACAACTTTCTTTAACTGCTGAAAATTGGACTTCCCAAGGATAACTAACAAAAATTATAGATAACAACTTTATTGAATCAAACAAAAAAATTCTATGATTATTTATTCAGCTATTTACAAAAGAAAAATTGCGGATGAAGAATTTACTTGGCGTCTGGGATGTTTTCAAGGCCCTGCAAAAAAATTGGTTATAAAAAATAAATTTTAATAAGAATTTCAAACTTACAACTGGTTTGTAGGGATCACCAGTGAGTCTTAAATCCCTTAAGTAGAGGTCCTTGTTGAATGCTGGGTACAACTCCCGCCTGTAAGGCTGAAAAATCCAAAAGGATTAAAAATCAAGCAAAAAAGGGCCTCTGAGTGTCCAAAAAGGATAAAAATCGAGGTAAAAAGGACCCCTAAGTGTCCAAAAATGATTTTTAAAAAATCGAGGTAAAAAGGGTCCCTAAGAGTCCAAACAAAATCGAAAATCGAGGTAAAAATGGCCCTATAGCATATACCTAAAAAGGATCAAAAGCTAAAAAATGGCCCCTAGTGTCTAAAAATGATGAAAAATCGAGGTAAAAATGGCCCCTAGTGAATAAAAGGATCAAAATCCAAGCTAAAAGGGCCCCAAGTATCCGAAAAAGGATCAAAATTCAAGATGAAAGTGGCCCTACTGTCCATAAAGGATCAAAACTCAAGCTAAATAGGGTCCTAGTGTCCAAAAAAGTATCATTTGCGGGCCTATTCGAAACTGCAGTGGGTATCTGACTGGACTTTTTTTTGGTAGGTATCTGCTTTCGGTAAGATTAATTGCTGAATTATAGAATGTGATATACGGAAATCCGCTAAAAAATCTACCTAAAAGAACTACGATGTTTTGGGAGGACTTGAATTGATAAGAATTATCATTGGAAATTATAAATCAATAGCGAAGTGTAGCCCATTTTAAAAATTGATACTTACGTTTCCATTCTGCCACCACTTTTGAATATTATAATTGATTACCACAGGCAACGTCAAAGCACCTGTAATAATGGCGACGCAAGGCAAAATTTCATACCACATCTTTTTACAAAAAGAGCGAAAAAACTAGAAAGAAAATCTGAAAATTAGGAAAAGAAACCTCTCTTGTGGTTATTGGAGTTATCACAGGATGTCATCGATATCAGTTTGGCCATTTAAACAAAGAACAGTAAATATTAGGTCCAAAAAATTAAATAGCTATTCATTAAAAACGTTTTTATGTTAATTTTAAACATTTTTGAACAATGAAAGTTTGTTTTCTTAAAATTGCTTTGAAGTTGGCAACAGTGTCTATCTTAAACTGACGGGAGGTTACGGTTTCTTATCAATTTTTGAATTTTTACGTTATCACTAATTTAATGTGATTTTATTATGTTTCGGAGTATTTTAAGAAGTTCTGGCACTTTATGTGCCGCAGTTATAGCACCGGATGCGCTCTACGATTTACCACAAAAACCACGTGGATGGGAGAAAGTTAAAACGATATTTACAACTGAGTAAAACGTTCTATTATTGCACTTGTGGCGTTATAATTTTATTTATTTGGGTTTTAGCGAATTTGGTAATCTGACTCCCGAGTGCGTTTGTGTTCTTCAGACTGGCTTTTTCTCGGGATTCGTCGGTGCGATGTATGGCGGCTTCATGCACTCGAGGGAGGCCTACTTGAGGTTCATTGAGAGAAACGATGCTTCCAAGTTTTCAGACCATATGCAAGCCAAGGTATTGACGTATATTGTCAGAACTACTTTGGAGTTAAGATTCTTAGGAAATCACTTGACCAGTCCAAGGTTTGGAAGCCTAAAGGTAAAGTCAGGCCTTCTAGGACCACCATGAGTTTTCCACAGTTTTCCCAGGTTCCATATTAGATAAGGGGACCCGCAGTACACATAGGAAATGCGGGATTGCATAACCTGGTACGAATGCCCCATTAGCCCAGAGGCGGATCCAAGAATTTGTCCCGGGGGCCACTAAAAATCAAAGCCCCCCCCATCTAAAAAAAGTTTGAAACTTAATCTCTAAAAGGCTCTTAAAACGGTGATTTTGAAGTTTTTGATGAAAAATTGTCTCTTAAATCGTTGATTTTGAGGTTTTTGATGAAAGATTAGTACTCAAATATTGTAAATTTTAAGGTTTTTGACGAAAGAGAGCCTTAAAACGTTGATTTTCAGGTTTTTGACGAAAAACTGTCTCCCAAAACGTTGATTTTGAGGTTTTTCAAACGAAAATTAGCTCGTTGATTTTGAGGATTTTTGATGAAAAATAATTGTCTCTTAAAAGTTAATTTTAAAGCTTATGATGAAAAAATGTCTCTTAAAACTTTGAATTTGAGGTTTTTGAGGAAAATTTGGCTCTTCAAACCCTGATTTTGAAGTTTTTGATGAAAAATTCGCTCTTAAAATGTTCATATTGACGAGTTTATTGATGAATAATTGGCTTTAATTTTTTAATTTTGCCTTTTGTTGATTTTTTGCTTTGTTAATTCTTTTATAAAATTGTCTTCATTAACGTGAATTTAGGGGATTTTCTGTTCTTTCTTCCCCCCCTCTCTCCCTCTCCTTTTGGGCCAGGGGGGGCGATCGGTGATAGCCCCCTGCATCCGCCCTGACTTTACCCAGATTAGCCAAAGGCTTCCCGGGGCTGAAAAAAAAAGTTTTTCTGATTTTCCTCAAATTTTCAGGATAATTAGGGGAGTGTATGACTAGATATTGCTGAAAATTTCAGCTTCCTAGGACCACCCTAACATGAGTTTTCCACAGTTTTCCCAGGTTCCCTATTAGCCGAAGGCTTCCCGGGGCAGGAAAAAAAGTTTTTCCGATTTTCCTCAAATTTTCAAGATAATTAGGGGAGTGTATGACTAGATATTGCTGAAAATTTCAGCTTCCTAGGACCACCCTAACATGAGTTTTCCCAGGTTCCCTATTAGCCGAAGGCTTCCCGGGTTAGGAAAAATGTTAATTAATACCGTATATTTGTGCATTAATTGTTTTAAACATTAATTTGATTCTTTTGCAGAGAAAACTCCAAGACGCCGTCACCATAAGTTTCGCCAAAGGTGCTCTCAAATGGAGCTGGAGAGTCGGACTTTTTGGAACTTTATACGTGTAAGGCTAAAGTTTAGCTTCTTATTACATTTAAATTTTTTTAGCGGATTCCTCACTGTTATTAACGCCTACCATGGCAACGCTGGCGTTCTAGACTTTTGCGCCGCTGGTGCAATCGCTGGAGGTCTTTGCAGGCTCAACTATGGACTCGGAGGGCTTGTAGCTGGCTCTGTGGTCGGTATGTAATAAACATTCGTGCTTATAAATTTACTAATCTTTATCTTTTTAAAGGTTCCATGATGGGACTATGCGCTGGAAGTCTGACTACTGCTGTACTCAAATTAACTGGAGCTAACTTTGATGATATTTACGACTGGCAATCTAGTCCTTATCAATCTAGACAGAGGTATTGTTCAATCCGTACTGTTGCCTGATGGCTTTTCTTCCTTTTTTAGGGTTGTCAAGGAATTAATCAGGTCATCAGCCTACAGTGATTCAACACGTGAAGCCGCATTTAAAGATCATGATAAATTAGCCGAAGCAAGTCTTTCTCCGGGTTCTTCTAGTTAATTAGGTATTTTCAAATTGTATCTATAGGTTGTTAATAAACGTTTTTGTTATCAATGTTCTAATTTTGTACGCCTATTACCTTTCCAACAATGCTCCGAAAGCAAAAGTTGAACTTTTATTAACGGATACAGGAGTTCAGGGGTGGATCGGCCGTTTTCGGCCCACCGGGCGCATCCCCTAGACTGGCCCTTTTTTCTCTCCCAAATATCCCCCAAAAATTTAGTTTTTCTTCTCTTTCTGAACATATTTTAACGCTAATTTTCATCAAAAACCTTAAAATCGTCATTTTAAGAGCCAATTTTTCTTTTAAAACCCTCAAAATCAAAGTTTTAAGAGCCTTTTTTCGTCAAAAACCTTAAAATTGACATTTTAAGAGCGAATATTTTTTCAAAATCAACATTTGTAAAGGCATAATTTTCGTCTAAAAACCTCGAAATCAAAGTTTTAAGAGACATTTTTCGTCAGAAACCTCAAAATGAAAGTTCCAAGAGCCCAATTTTCGTCCATAAACCTCAAAATAAAAGTTTTAAAAGCCTTTTTTCGTCGAAAATCTCAAAATAAAGGTTTTAAGAGCCAAATTTTCTTCAAAAACCTTAAAATTGACATTTTAAGAGCCAATTTTTCTTCAAAAACCTCAAAATCAACATTTGTAAAGCCTAATTTTTGTCCAAAAACCTCAAAATCAAAGGTTTAAGAGCCAAATTTTCGTCAAAAACCTCGACCAAAAAATAACTCTTAAAACCTCGATTTCGAAGTTTTCTCGACGGGAAATTTGGCTCTTAAAACCTCGATTTCGAAGTTTTTCGACGGGAAATTAACTCTTAGAACCTCGATTTCCAAGTTTTTCGACGAAAAATTAACTCTTAGAACCTCGATTTCCAAGTTTTTCGACGAAAATTTAAATCTTAGAACCTCGATTTCGAAGTTTTTCGACGAAAAATTTAAATCTTAGAACCTCGATTTCGAAGTTTTTCGACGAAAAATTAACTCTTAGAACCTCGATTTCGAAGTTTTTCGACGAAAAATTAAATCTTAGAACCTCGATTTCGAAGTTTTTCGACGAAAAATTAACTCTTATAACCTCGATTTCGAAGTTTTTCGACGAAAAATTAACTCTTAGAACCTCGATTTCCAAGTTTTTCGACGAAAAATTAACTCTTAAAACCTCGATTTCCCCTTGAATAGCCCAGGCCCCTGTGAAATGTTTCAGTACCTCGAATTTTTTGCTCTTTCAGCTTTTTTTGGCTCCTATTTTAGTTAAATTGGCCCTCACCGGCCCTCGAGGGCAGCGGCCCACCGAGCGATCGCTCGGTAGCCCGGCGGCCCGATCCGCCCCTGCAGGAGTTTGAAAACAACCTAAACCGGGGTATCACAAGTGATCCATTAATTTTGGGTAGAAATCTTGATTCGATCTATGAATAGAAAGAATATAGCTGCGAGTGAAAATTTTTGTCTACATAATGACAAATCCAGTCCGTTTTGTCATTTTTACCCTTTGAACTTGACGTTTAGTTCCAAGAGTTGCCACAACCGATCACTTTTTAAAAAGCGAGCATCCTCTTATCTCTCGGAAAAGAAATTTGTTTAAAGGCAAATAATAGACACAAATTACTGCTTAAAGCGTTGTTTTTCATTATGCTTACATGTAAAACACAGCACATGGTGATGTTTAAAACGGTAAGGAGAGAAAAAATGAAGATTTCAAGTGCAAAATATCGTGCACGGATCTGTTTTTTGTTATTTACATTTAAAACATTTAAGCTTGTACACATTACATTTAACTACCCATTATCAAAACATACAACCAAGTGGGTTTCCTTTATTTTAACATTATACAATATTGTCCGTCAATGCCATATATTAAAAATTTTGGCACAAACAAATTTTTTTTTACACTTTATAGAGTTTTTGTTTTTAAATTGAGCTCTGACCAGAAACATCAGTAAATCAAAACTGTGCATCCAGAAAAACTCGAATTTTGAGAATGTGCAAAAAAAAAGTTTTTTTATTTTGAGGTAGGTGTGAAAATTGTACATAAACTATTGCTTTGATATTGAGGTAAATTTTTGTACATTTTTGTTTACGAAACAAAAAAGGGAAGTTTTTGAAGTTTGAGCAGAACAAAAGAAAAATTTATTCAGGGTCTTTATGTTATGTAAGACCCTCTAGTCCAACCATTATGAAAAACAAAAAAAAAGTTACCTAGAAAAAAAGTTAAGATTTTAAAGTTATTTTTTTAGGTCATCTCAGGAAGTTGATTCCAATTTTCATCTTCATCATTTAACAGAAAAGCTGTGAAATTTGAGGTTGCAAACCTAGTCCTGGTTTCTTGGGTAGGTACTCTAATTTTTTTTTTCCTGGTGAAATGTTCCTAATGATTGGACTAATCAAAAAAACAAGTTGAGCAACAAAAAAGAGAGGATAAGTTGACTCACTCACTTTAGGCCAGATTACACCAGGCTTTTGTTACCATTTTAGTCAACTTTTTACCCTCTCATTTCACCACTTAAAATTTTTTCAAAAAGGTCAAAAATTGTTGAGGTACACAATGTTTTTTTAAGTATTTCTTGTCAATTTTTGATTTATTTATAACAAAAAAGTCCATAAAATTCAAAAAACAGAATTTAGATATGATTAAAAGAGCACAATTATTTTCACATTCAAAAAGTGATAGCAAAATAAAAACCGACATTAAGACCGAAAATTGTTTACATTGCCCGAAATATTTATTGGCAGTGTGAAGAAAAGTCACTTATTTTTTCTAAAAAAATTCTTTCATTTTAAAATTGGAATTTGAATATTTTGAGGTATTATTTTCGATTTTGAGGTATTTTTAAATATATTTTTTTGTTTGTTTCGTGAGGTATTTTAAATTTTGTGATATCACCTATTTTTCAACTATTTTCACCAATTTTAACGAGGCAGGAAAATTACACATTTAGATGCAGAAAACTACAAAGAATTTATAAAATTTATTATTTACACAATAAATTAAAAAAAAATTAAATTGGAGGATAGAAAAATCGAGCCGATCCATATAAAATCACACCTTATCTTTGAAAATTCCTTATCGCTCTAAAAGTCTAAAATTTATTTATTTTTTTGGATCACAATATTGTTTTTAAATTTTTTCATATAAAAAATACAAATCCACAGCCGTGCTCATAACCAGTCTCGGATCACCGTTTTACCTCCCGCAAAAATAAAATAAAAATCATTTTTTAAAATTTTTTTAATAAAGAACGAGAAAGAATAAGAATTTCAAATTTTATAAATCATGTTTAGCCAATTTTTCAGAGAAAGGAAAATAGTACAAAAAAACACTTGGAAATTTCATGTGGGCAGCTTTCTGTTCCAACAAATTTTCAACTCGAAGATATTAGAAATGGAAGGTTATGAAGAGATAACCTGTTTTTGCGCAAGCGCATTTTGGACCATAAATAAAAAACATTATTAATTCTCATTAAAAATGGCTTTTTGGTACTCACATTTTTCTTATTCTTCCTCGTCCTTTAACACATTTCTAAATTTCATATAAATTTACACATTCAAGAGAAAAAATTTGACTACGATTAGTTAGAAACATCAAAAAAAATTTATCACAACAAAATTGCATATAAAATGGATGGGTAGAGTTATTTCGGTTAATTTTTTCTTCTTCAATTTCTTTTATAACTAGCACCAAAGACACAAATCCATTAGTGAGAAACCACACTTCAGTTAACGGGAGCAAGCTCAATAAATTCGCTCTAACTGGCCCAAACGCTTGCCCTCCGCCCAGTGCAAAATAAAAATTATAAAACATTTAACTATTTTTCTAACTACATGGTTTGACCCAAAAATTTGGTGTTAACAGTCTTCATGAGGATAACAAAAATTCAGAAACTTTTTGGTTTACATACAAAAATGGAAAAAAATTTTGACTGTTTTTATGAAAACTGCAGTTAAAATCTTCATGAAGGCCCTGTTCGAAAAATCAACTTTTACAATAAAAAAACCCCTTCGACATTACTAACCCTTATATCTATATCACACTTATAATGCACTCATTACATATTTTTCCTTATCACATTTTGGAACTTCAAACATTTTAACCAACATCGAAAGGCGACAATCACAGCTCCCAAAACAAAAAAACAAAATTCCTTTTTTCCCTTTACTCGATACCGAAATTCGATCTATCACAATACAGTTTCCACAGTAAATACAATAATATCACATAACCTTTTGATACGGAAGTATAGAAAGAGGTATTTGAAACTATTGAAGAAAAATGGAGAAAAAAATATATAAAAAAATAAAAATGCAAGATTTTCAATTTTATTTTTAAATATCGAAATAAAAATATTATTGTCTACTTGAGTTACTCCTACAAAAAAATTTTCCCTAATTTTACAGCTAATGTTAGAAGACAAAGAGTGCAGGAAATGAAGTTTATCAGCCTGGGTAGTTCTTCTTTCGCCCAGTAGAGGCATCATCAGTCTGCCAGGATATTTAAAGTCCCAGTGTCCTAGCTGTGTGGTGAAAGCCTTCATATGACAATGAGTGTCTAAAAAGGTTTGGGTTTTGTTTGTTATATGCTTATGGCAAAACTGAATCGTTAAGGGCCCATCCAGCGCCTGTCGCGAGGGCGGGGCGACCCGCATAACACGAGGGTTTTAAAACTTATCCCTCCCCTTCAATTGGCAGGAGGAGCCGGTTCTCTCCGCCCACTTGTCTTTGATTCGTTGAAAAACCCGCGTGATTCAAAATTTGTTGAGATAGTATTTCAATGATAACTAAAGATTGAGTCATCGGAATTGATTCAAAATTTGCATACTTATGTTCTTTGTTATGTGGAGCGCATTTCACTAAACAATTCTTTAAAAAGTTTTAAAAAAATTTAAACATTTTTTTTTTTACTACAAAGATTTATTTTTATTACAATAAGTTTAGTGGAATGCGCGGAGAAATAAATAAGCTTCATTTTAAAAAAAGTCCGGTCCAGATCGGATCATTTTTCTATGAGCTATCATTGAATAACTGTTTTCACGGCCCCTTAAGGTTGGAACTTTTTGACAGTTTCATCTAGTGTTGAGGTTATAGAAAGTGTTTGTAGGCCCAAATGAGGTTATAAATGACAATTACATATTTTAGAAGAAAGAAATCTAAACCTACACTACAAAATGAGTGCGGATATGAAATTCTTCCACAATTTTAAAAGAATTTTAACCCCCAAAACTTCAAAAATTAACTTAAGGCCCTCTAAATTCTAAATAGCTCTTAAAATATCTAATTTTTCGAGGTACTTGCGGACTCCAATTAGGTTTTTGTGCCTTCAGCAGCGTTTTTAAAATGAAAAATTAAATTAAAAAATTAATAGGAGCAAAAAAAGACATTTTTAAAAATTGAAAATCTTGCATGGGAAAATAAAAATTTAACATTTGAAAGACAACCAACGTTTCAAGTGCACGAGACCAATAACCGAGGCCTTTAATATTTACAAAACAAGAGAAATTAATAAAAACTATACAAAATAAATTATCAATATATAAAATAATTCAATATTTTGACTAGATAACATCTTCCTTCCACTTTTTGATTAAAAACGTGTGAAATTTTCCAAGAAAAAAGTTTAAAAAATTTGAGGTTATTTCGGTTATTTTTCCTAATTTTGGAGAAATAAGTGTTCTATTCGAGGTAGAAATTCGAATAAGGCAGTTCAAAAAGAAGAAAAAAGTTGTTTTTTCTTGGAAATTTTCACACATAAATTTTTTGTTTAAAAAAGACCAACTCCATATCACATTTTCTTTGACTTCAATCACTTTTTGTTGTACTCTAATCTCAAGATTGTCAATTTAAAATCCCTTGTTCACTTCATGAAGAATCGAAGACTGAAACCAGATCCTGGGTTAAGAAAGGTGCGACAGAAGACACATATTTCAAAAGGTTCTGCAGTGCCGATGAGCAAATTTGTTTTTACGAGAGAAATTTTCTAAATTCGACGTTATAAAATTTAGGAATGCACTGAAAAATAATTTTGCTCATAAACTAATTTCAGTCAATTTTAAAATTGAGCTAATTTTTAAAAGGGTTGTGGACTTTTTGAGACACTTGCAGATTTTAAAATTCTTTGGTAAACGTTAAAGGGCGACTTGGCAATTATCGATGTTGCCCTTGGTGAATATGTGTCGTGAGATGTTTCGAAAGGTAGTCGGCTCTCGCGAAACATTTGCCGCACATTTCGCAGTGGTAGGGACGCTCGCCGGTGTGGATTCTGAGGTGGCGGGTGAGGTCGCTTTTCCCTCCGAACGCTCGTCCGCAGAAGAGGCAGGCGAAAGGACGTTCGCCGGTGTGCTTCCGGACGTGGAGTTTGAGGTTTTCTTTCGAGCGGACGCATTTGCCGCAGAACGGGCACGCGAAGGAGCGAGGAGGTCGGGCGCGTTCGTTGAGGCGGAGGAGGTTGATGAGCGAAGGTTCTCCTGCCTCGACGGTAACGGAGTCGACAGTGTCATCTTGGTCCGACGCTTCAGTCCTCCTCCCGACCGCCTCATTCGAACTCGTCACTTCATCTTGACCTTCACTAGGTTCCTCCTCTTTTTCTCTTTCCTGCGCCCTTCTCGGACTCGCGTGCAACCTTTCCAACGTGTGATTCAACCTATGCTTCTTAAAAGACTTCAAATAACGAAACTGCATTCCGCAAACGTCGCACGTGAAAAGCTTATCCGCAGGAAGCCTCGCCCTATGGTTCTGCTCTCTGTGTTTTATATACGCTGATCTATACCGGTAGCTTTGGCCACATTGATCGCACCTAAATGGCTTGTCGTCTCTCATCGGCTCCGGCGTGTGCGGACTCCCGCATGAGCTATGTCCCGGATGCTGCATCTGTATATGACGGTCGAGAAGCCACGAAGTTGGAAAAGCGGCCAAACATACAGTACAACGGACGCCGGGGACGTCGAGACCTTGTGCCCTCAGTAAGCTTACCACAGTCTCGCCGTAGATACCGGCGAAACCTGCCAGGCCTGGATATCGAAAAGGAGAACTCCGACTGCTACTACTTATCTGGTCTAAACTATGACTGCTCCCAGGGCCGTACTCGCCTTCAACCAGACAAACTTCCTAAAAAACAAACGAACAAAATGCATTAATCGATAAAACACAATCTTCTCATTAATTTCGTCTTGCAAATGCTGAGGCTTTACATCTCTATGAGGATCAATAGTCATCATCCAAAAACCACCAGACTTAGGAGGACTGGGGTTCAATCCCTCATTGTATAGCCTAAGGTAGAAATCTCAGGACTTCTAAACTTCCACCAGGCTCACAATAATGGATGGAAACCAGTATACAGGGTGACGGTTTAAAAAAACGTTAAATCGCATAATAAGCTGATTACCTAAAACGCCATTTCCTAGGGTTATTTATCTCAATCCGATTTTTTTATTTTTTATTTTTTCCCATAAAAATCGCGGTTTTTTACTAATTAATTTTTTACTATAAAAGCTAATATCTCACCTTCCCTTTACATTTTTGATTTTCTACGTCCAGATTTTGAAACTGCGTTAATTTTTAACCTGATAACCAGAAAGCACACTCAAGGGAAGTGCTAACAGTACAATTTTTTTTCGTTGTCCATGGCTATAAAAAAGGGTTTTTTGGATATCTGGAATTATTTAAAGCTACCTCCTCTAATGCAAAATTTAACGCTGATTCTAAATCCGGCAATAGAAAATCGAAAGTGTAAATAGAAGTAAAAAATAAATTGAAAATCCGCAAAAACCGTGATTTTTGTGAAGAAAAAAAAATCAACTACTCGACTGATTGAGATAAGAGACCCTAAAAATAGGGATTTTACTCATTTTATTATGACAATATTCAAGGAGTTCAATCATGCGACCATTTTTAAGCTTTTTTTATTATTTTTAAATAACGGCTTTACAACTATATGATATGCATTCCTTTAAATAAAGAAAAACAATCGGAAACAAGCTTCTGGTTGTAGCCAGAGGAAAAAAATTAAATTATGAAAATAACACTTTTTAAAATCCTTCAAAACAATAAAGCGTAGAAAATATAAAAACTGCTTTTTCACTTATTTACATTGATGGTGTTCTCCTTTTTGTGGAAAAAAATAAATTGAAAAGGGAAAATGTGCAAAATAAATGGCACTGTTTCCTAATCTAAGGAACATTTTAGTGGAAATCTTTTCATTTTAAAATAAATAGAAAAAAAAAGCTCCACATGAGGTCTTTTCCAAAATACATTTGAACTACGTTTTACGATAAACTATAGCAACAGCACGACTACCCAAAAAACACAGCATTGCATTCAGCCGATTTATTTTTTATTGTTTTAAATTTTATATCAATCACAAACTATCACAGGTCATCTGCAACAATTCGTTACAACTTATATTTTTTAACTAGCATTATATTACAAAAATACAAAACTTGCTGTTTACATTTCTTGAAGGCAAACCACAGCCTTTCCCTAAACTAAGTCGTCTTCCAATTCCCCACCGAGATGACAAAAAAAACCGCTTTCGAAAAGAAATTAATAAAGGTTATGAAACCTCCTCTAACCTATATTATTGCTGTGCTTTGTTACTTTTTATTACAGGTTATTCAGCATCTATGGTGTTGCATATTGTCTTTCTATTTTTCAGACAAATTTAATTCCAAATTAGCTGTGGAAAAAAAAGTATGTGTATAATACTGCACACATAACAATAATACAAATCACGTAACAGCTACATAATTTTTTTATATACACTAAATAACAATTTGACTATCACCTTTTTGGAGTTACTACTTAGCAAAACGCCCCCACAAAAAAAATCATAAATTAGGAGCCTAAATTACAAAAATAAAATAAGTCCATTATTTTTTTAAAAAATATTTTGCTTTTGTTTTATTTCACTAAAGTCCACGTGAAAGAAGCACAATTTACATAAAAAAAACTGAGCTTTCGGAAACAACCGAAAAAGCTCGGGAAAAAAAAGAGGAACGAATTCCGTATTTTCTCATATTCAAGAAATTAAGTACAGTTTAGTCTAGTAGTCTAGATTTTTAATCACAGAAATTAATTATAATATTAAATTACCTATTAAAAATAA
The DNA here is from genome assembly GCA_018703685.1 of Orius laevigatus. Lineage (NCBI taxonomy): Eukaryota > Metazoa > Arthropoda > Insecta > Hemiptera > Anthocoridae > Orius > Orius laevigatus. The sequence goes on along the minus strand of JAGWEN010000566.1, from coordinate 53,293 downwards.
TTAAATAATAAAATTTATTTATTAACCCTGTTTATCACTCCCCTATCACAGCCAATGCCTGCTTTCACTTCGAAAATTCACGCCACAAAAAGAAATTAAAGCACCTTAGCGAATCAAGGAAGAAGGGAAATAGTTGGCAGTCCTGATGATGACGTAGAACGCATTTCTCCATTGATTCGCTGAAAATAACCTTGCTATGAGGAAATACGGGATTTACATGGAATTTAAATAAAATTGATTTTTAAAAATCACATTTTAGACTAGATGAAAATTGAGATTAAATTTAATTTGTTTATAAATTAACCACTACGGATAAATTAAAGAAAAAAGATTATTTATATCACAATTTTGTTAAATTGTACACAAAAGAAGAAAACACAAATTATAAAAGTGAATTTATTTTTTTGTTATATTGTGTTTGAGGTATTTGTGTTCTCTAGGTTTTGTTTGCTATTTTATGTTCAACGTTTTGATTGCTTTAATAAATAAAATGAAAATTATTTTTAGTACCATTTAAGTCAAGGAGAGGGAGAAGTCCTTGGTAGGTAAAGAGGTTCCGATGGGATATTATCACAAGGCATCATCGGCCTCGGTAAACAAAGAGATTCGACAGACAAATCGTAGGGTAGCATCGGCATTTCTATAGGCCTTCGCTCATCTTCCGGGCTGGGAGATGACAAAAACTTGCGCACGTATTTTGGATAGTGTGTCTTTTCGTGGGCTTTTAGAATAGTCGAACGGGAAAACGTTTTACCACAGAGGGAACACCGGAAGGGCCTCTCGCCCGTGTGGACGCGACAGTGGTCTTTCATGTGGTGACGAAGTTTGAAGGCTTTCCCGCAGAATTCGCATTTGAAGGGACGGTCGCCGGTGTGGGCGGGAAGGTGGCCGATGAGTGTCCCGACGTCCGGGAAGGTCTTCCCGCAGAACTTGCAGAGCGCCCCAGGCGAAATTGGCTCCGATTTGACTAAAGACATCGGCTGGTAAGGCGGCATCTGCGTCGGATAAATCTGCTCCCTGTATTTGAGAGTTTCGAGGCTGTGCGAGAGTAAATGACGTGTCAACTTGCTCTGGTGCGGAAATGCAGCACCGCAATAAACGCACGAAAAGAACCGCCCCTCACCGACTTCGCTATTCTCCTGCAACCAAACAAAACCTCGGATCAACTTCTCACCTTTTACATCCTTTACAAAGCCGAAAACAAACAAAAAAATTTCTTTTTCTTATGGAAAGGTTTTCTCAAGAGGGCTCTTTGAACTGTTTAGAAGTTGACGCTCATTTTGTTTGGCTGCAGTGAAAATAATCAACCCCAACAATGAGTATAAAAAGTACACATCGATCACAGGAAAAAAGATGATTGAATGGCATTAAAATATGTATAATAATAATTATATAGATATATATTAGAAGAAAAACGCACAATCAAAAATTGGCCAAAAATGTAGGTCAACTTCTTTTCAGCAAGGCAAGGTAAAAAATGTCATATAAAAAATAATAACTAAAAAAAAAAACTCATGCATCAGGTCAAATTTATTTTGGAAAACCCGAAAAAGGACTAAATTTTTTCTACTACGTGCTAAAACATGCAAACATGCCATGCAAAAGATTAAAAATATAATTTCATGGATTATATTTTTTGTGTCTATTTAATAATGGAATTATAAAGAAAAAGACCTACCGGATCATGAGGATGTTTGTAGTCTGATGAACTTTCTCCAGTCATACTTTTGTCTTCTCGGTCCCAGTCGACTTCTTTCTTCAATGACTGAAAAACAAAACAAAAATACTCGCTAAAACACTTAAAACTTTCGACTTGAAAACGTTTCCATTTCCCTAGATTTAAGAATCCCTCATTATAACCTCTTTAGACGGTTTAACCTCATGTCTATTCTTGTTTAAACATTAAAGAATCTAATTGAATAGGTTGGTATAGGTCTAGGAAGTTCTGACCTTGTTCTAATAATTTAAATAATAGCATAAACTTGTTTTATAGGTAAATATTTCATGAGTTATCAATTATCATTAATATTGTTTCATTGGAATTAATTTTTAATTGATTATTAACGTTCTAAACTTGGTGAAACCGCTGTAAAAGCCACAAACTCATACAGGAAAGGGAAAAGATTGTTGAGAAAAGGTGTGAGGGGAAAATCAAAATGTTTTGAAAGAAGTAAAAAGTCAGAGGGAAGTGCGTGTGGCGAAGGTTGGTGGAATGAATCTCGTTTTTGGGAATAGGCAAGGAAGTGAAGGTTGGGGAGGGTTTGAAAAGGGGGATCGCATGCTGCATGGCAGTTAGAAAGATTTCCCACGGAAAGCAACTCATTGCATGAGGATTAACTGGTAAAATGGTTCTGGCAGAAAGTCAATAGTGTGAAAAAGGTTGAGGGGGGTGAAAGAAAATTCGGTTACCAGAGGGGCGTCTTGTACGGGAGGGAGGCCGGAAGGTCCAGGTACGGGCTCGGACGAATGAGGCGAAGAGGGAGCCGGCGGTGTGGCATCGGACGGAGCGCTTTGGACTGAGGAAGCATCGTCGTCATCTCTTGGGTTTTGAGGCGATTTCGGCGCTTCTTCTTGTTCCATGGCAGTGGGTGGGGTAGGAAGCGGTGGCGCTGGATCTGGCTGGGCAGAGACGTTCGGCTTCGGGGATCCACCACCGTCGCTTCCTTCACCCCCTTGGCTTTCATCGCCCCCTCCTCCTTTTGAAGCCGTCATCTCCGCCAGTCCTTTCACCTAAAATACGTTTATATTGTAAAATATCCAATAATTATGAGAAGAAGAAAAAAGTTAGGCCTCATAGAGGCTTATTGTGCTAATTTTATCGTCGTAAGCTGGGAGTTTTTTAATAATAAAAAAAAAACTCACTTTAAGACTTTCGGCCGTTTTTAAAAGAGCTGATAACCGACAAGTTTCGACGGAGACTTCACCTCTGTACATGAATTCGACGAGCGTCCGCAGTTCGGAGAAGCAGACGTCCTTCAAGATGACGATCGGATGGCGGGCGGGATGGTCGAGGAAAAGCGCCCTGAAATACGATGAGCACGCCGAAAGGACCACTTTGTGAGCTCTGAGGGAGTGCCCTTCAGATGAGGCCAACGTGACGTCGACGAGGCTCTCAGCTTCAAGAAGTTGGCTGAAGACGCCCAAGAGATTGCTTTGATGATTGTTCCACCTCAGGCAGTAATGCTCACTTCCCATCTCTGTTGTATCACCCTAAAAACACAAACCAAACATTAACGTTTTATCCAACTAAACCAACAACGCACTACGACGTTACCGGTTTAGCATAACCAAACACCTTCCAGGCACTCTAATACCAGACATGCATTCTAAACGCTTTTTAAACCAATAACCATTCCTACGAACATTTAAAACTTTCAATACCAATATAATTTCCGGCTAATTTAAAAAATAAATAACTTAACATAAAAACTCGCTATTTTTAAGTGCCAAGTAGGTAATCAAACTACATAATATAAAAAAAAATCGTAAAAAATTTATATTTCGCATAATTTGGCATAAGCGAGTAATGTATAAGAGGGGAAGAAATGAGCGCTTCTTTTACGTAAACGTATGATCGACTGGCGAGAGCGGGAATACATAAAATTTAAAACAAGATATATGTAAATGCTGACGGAGAATATTTTTTTGGGCGTGGGGGGGGGGCGAAAACGAAGTAATATAATGCAAATTTTAATAAATTCATAAATACTTACGAACTTATACCGTAGGGTTCGTAATATAATATTTTTAAAGGCTTTCTAGTGAAATACCTTTAAACATTTTCTCATAAAAAACATAAAATGGTTGAATGTACATAGTAGCTATACAGATTTCACAAAAATCTTAGTGTAGGGATTTTGGCCTTGCAAGCAAGGCATTGGCCACATCTACTAGTGTAGGGATGTAATAGTTGATATATTAGATATATAGGGTAGGGAATGTCCGAAATTAATGGTGGGCTAAATAAATTTATTCGAAACTATTTCATCGCGAATCTACTTATACCTATACCTTTACCATACTTATTACCATACGTATACCTTACTTATCACCATACCCCAATACCACTTATTACCATACTTATTACTATTACTATATACCTTTGAAAAGCTCTTAAAAATATCTTTCCGACGGTATAATATGAGTAAAATTGTTCTTATATTGTGGAAGTTGGGGGCATTTAAAGATTCATGAAATCAGCATTGAAAGTGTTAAGCGAAATTTGAACTAGATGATAAAATATGCCTCCCACGAGCGTATTTTGCATGATCCTTATTTGTCATAAAGTTAAGTCAATGCTGATTAGTGGAGCCCTACTTGTCCGGTGAAGAGGGTGAATCTCATTAAGACACAATAATTATCTCTTTATCAACTTAATCATAATCAATCTTAATTAAAATTCAATCCTGTGTCCTGTAATGAAAACATCCTTTATCAATATCACTCCTTGTATTTTATAAACACTACAACTGGGAAAATTTGATCCATTAAGAGTGAATCAAATGAACACGAGCCATAAATAACACTATCGAAAGGATTGCGAATACAATTCGAAGTCAAATCAGAACTCGAACAAATTATGTTTTTCCGATCCTAGAGCATCCTGATCGCAATATATGTCTAAATATCCTCATAGCAACGAAAATCGCTGAAATGAAAAAACTTCCTCAGCCTTCAGCTCCCACAGAACACCTCTAAGTAACCCCCACCAGCCTAAAGGTCTAATGTAGTTTAAAAAAAAACCTGTATAGCCAAAAGATATAAAATTGTCAAACAGGCATTAGAACAAAAGGATAAACTCAACTTTTCGAAAGAACTTCGCATCTTTAAACAAGAAAACATTTCGTAAGTTTGTCCCACTTTTATCTTTCACCCCATCGGAAATCACGGAATAGGATCGTGATAATACTTTTGAAGGAAAAAAAAAATGTCGGGGTTGTAACAGTACGACCTTTGTCGTTTTTATAACGAGGTTGGTTTTTTCAAACTAATAGATCTCCCACGAAAAACAATTTTTTAAAACTTCTTTCACTCGATTACGATATTATTTTTGAAAGTTTCTATAATGACAAATTTACTGTATTTTTAACTATTCCAAATAAAAGAAGCGATTTTTAAAAACATTTCATAGCCTATTTAAAAAAAAAATCCGCATCAATAAATACAAGACCTTGGAAAACTCTTAAAAACGCGAAATGGCTTCGTGCAGAACAAAATCCAAGTAACTCATGTATATCATGTTTTTAAAAATATTTATAATGAAAAAAAAAGTATTAAATTTCATTTTAGTAATAATTTTTTTTTAAATTCTTTATTACAATGTTAGAAAAGTGAAGGGATATTTTGTTGTAAAAAACTAAAAATGTTACAACGAAGGAATAAATCGTAGTTTTAACGCGAGTAATAAAATTGTGTATTTTAGACGTAGTTATTATGTTTATAATATTATGAATATAAATAATATATTGTAGGCTGTAAAATATGGTAGATATGAGGAGGGGAAAAGGCCGTTTACGAGTGAAAAACAAGTATAGAAAGTGCAATCTCATGATACGATATAGGTAAACGAACGGATTTGCTACAATAAGAGGCCTGAAATAGACGTTCTTGGCAAGGATTTCGTTTTGAGAAAGAGAATATTGTGCAAATCAGATGCATCTTGGATCACGTTACTTTTTTTCTCGATCTTGTTAACTTCATGGTTAGGTAGCTGCCTAAATTTAGAAAATGAGAGAAACCTGATAAATTGGACTTTTATTGGTTTTAATTTTTCTTTGAAAGGTATGGAGGGATCTAAATGACTTAATTGCTTTAAATTTGTGGTCTGGTCTCTTTATGTTGGCAAACCTGATGGAGTTAAGAAGGCATTAGAAGAGAAATTGGTAGGTCGATGATACCAAAAGCACTGAATGAGGCACTAAAAGCATTGGAAATAACGGAATCAAAGTAAAATCTAGGCTTAAACACAGTTTAAGTTGGCAAAACTGATTCCATGCCCTAACAAGTGCCCAATCTGAGCCAAAATTTATGTTTAATAAAGGAAAAATTAAGGAAAATTTATTAAGCACAATTTAAGGACCAAAATCACTGATATTTGGGTACAAAGGTTTAGTTCAGAAAACTTAGTAGGTCGAATTGGAAAATTCTGTAATTGTTCTGGGAAATTCCTAATTGATGGCAGAACCAATTGTTCATGCTAAACCAATTTCGTAGAGCTTTAAGATGTTTAAAAAAAAATATTAATTGGATAATTTTTCAGAATTAAACGGTTTTCGAGATATTTAGTCTAAACGTGTTTCATCGACCATAAAATGTTCATTTTTGATGGCTAAGGAGTACTCTGAGGGAATTTTGCATTTAGCAACTTTTGAAGCTCTTTAAAAAAAGCTTTTTGATGGTTTCAATATCGATAAAATCGATTCAAAATTGTAAAAATTACAGACGTTTGAACGTTGTTATGAAATCGGGCTACATTAAAATTTAATAAGTGAAATAATCGAAGAAATTTTCCCTTCGTCAGTTTTTTATGAAAGAGGATTCCTCGAGTATCACGAAAATAATGAAGGTGCGCAATCAATTTAAAATGACATGTTAACATAATACTAGTTTAGCAATGATTCAAAGAGTCGAATGCGCGCGACCTTAAGGTCAACAGATAGTTTGACCAAGGTCATACCCCACTACGTCTCCCCACTCTTTTTTAAAAACGAGAAATAAAAAATAAGGGACAACCGAAATACTTATGCACTTCTTGTTTTATTCAAAAATGCCTAGTGTTTAAACAAAGCACGTTTTTTTTAATGCGAAAAAAGGTCAAAAAGTCGAAATGTAATTAAGGAAAATTGAATTGTCTAGTGTACGACAAGTTGGATATTGATGCCTTTGACGTCTGCATTAATTAAACAACGGGGACAAGTCCTCGAAAAGGGAGGCGTGGATATCAAAGGTCTTAAAATCCAATTAGACTTAAATAAACCTGATTTGTCTGAATTTTCGCTTTAATATGTATACGTCGTCGGAGACCCGGATTTATCGGAGTGGCAAATACAATTTCACGTTTTGTACGAATTTTGGAGGACGTCGATGATGATTCATACCCGGCGTCCCTTCTCCTCTCTCGCATCGCAACCTGGAAAGGATCCGTTTTCACATTTTCGATTGAGGATGTCATCGCTTGGGTAAACTCAAATTTTCATGAACATTTCGAGACCGTTATATAAGGATCAAATCTTTAACGAGTGGTGACCTTTTGAATAGGTACCTTCGAAAATATTGGTGACATTCTTAACCCTACTGCATATAAAAAAATCTACCTAAAATAGTAGTCAGAGGAAGTCAAGAAATTAATATGAAAGCACAATCATCTTTTCAAGCGGTAAAAATGTTCCATTTCAAGGCTAAAAGCCCGTTAAAAAAGCGAAATAAAAACACGAATATTTCCAATTAAGTATGTACATATCAATAAAAATCGATTTTTTCCAGAAAACGATGACGAATGGCGCCTGTCTGAATGTCAATTGATGTAAACTTTTCCGTCATTTTCGGAGTCGACACCTGTTGCTTTTTTAGATGAATTATGGTCATACAAACGGAATTTTTTTATTGTTTTTTTCCGAAGTTTGAAAATGGCAAATTGTTGAAAAGGATGTTTAAACTTAATCCTTCTAAATCTGTGTTAATAATAGGCGCCTAGCACTGTATAATGCTTAAAAACCTCATAAATCTTTTATAACACGCGAGATGTCATTTTATGCCACTTTTCTGCTCTTTAAGGTACATTTTTACGCAAATTTTTGTAAAACCTATTTACATAGTTTAATGAATTTCATTAGTTTTCTGAAAGTACGGATAAATAAAGGAAATTTATTTATTTAATTTCATTTTTTCGTGAAAAATAAATGGGATAGTGAAGCCGGAACTTGGGATCGCGGACCTTCAAGATTGAATCATAAAAGAAAAATAGCGGTCAAGGTTTTCTTCTTGAGTTTCCTTTTGAGACATTTTTCAAAACCCACCTACACTTTGAAACGTTGGGCGAATGGAAGATGGACCGGTAGGCGTCAAGTGTGGGTAACGTGGACAAAACGACTTCGATCATAAAAGAGAAGAGTGGGGAGAAGAGAAAAAGTAAAACGTCACTCATTAAATTATGGACCGATTCCCGAGGCACGAGCTTCTTAAATCACGACGTTTTTTAAATGAGGCCACCGTCCTTTTTAGTTAAAACGTTATTCCTACGTTTTCCCGAACCCAAATTAGTGTTATTTACAACGATTACTATTTACTCGTCGTTATCACGAAGAAATTCAAATTTTTTAAAAAAGAAATTGTTGTTTAGAAACAGACCCATTTTGACCAAATTTTGAAGTCCACTTTTCCATATAGAGATGGACAAAAAAAAAAAAAAAAAAATCAGAACGGTTTTTTGCAAAAGTCCTTTACTGTACGATCGAGTTTCTTATGAGCTTTGCTTGCAAGAAGAAAAAAAATTAACCAGATAATCTAACGAGCTGTTTAGAGGAGTACCTTCAGGTTTTTTTACTTAAGAAGGTATCTTACCTCTCATAAAATATTATTATCTTAAGATTTGATAATCACGAAAGATAAACTTATCGTTCAAAAAAATTGCATAAAAACAGTCTAGGATTGAAAACTAAGGTTAAAAGGTGATAGAAAAATTTTCATTTCTGCGTGATAAAATGCTGTATCAGGAAACAAAATAATCAGAAAAAAAAATTATGGAAATTGTTTAGAATTTAAAGCTAATTGCATTTTTTCTATTTAAACTATTCGAATCGTTATTGCGCAATCGAATTAGAAAAAAAGAAAAACTTCTCGCGTATTTTTTATTCTCTTTTTTTTTTCTATCTCTCTTGCTCGCCACTTCATGGAGCCATGTCCTTGATTTTAAGTCATGACCACAGTTTTTTTCTTTTTTTTCCCTTCTTCTCTTGTTCAAAACAGCTTAGTTATATGACACGATAAAAAATGCAATTGTTGCACAATATTCAACGGAATCGACATTAAAAATTCAAATTTAAGATTTTTTATCAAAAGATTTACAATGTAGCCCCGGAAATTTGGTTATTGCTACTGTGAATAAAAAGAAACTGAAAAAAGAAATTTAAAAATGAATTCTTCATGGTAAATCAAAATAAAACAACAAGAAAAGGTAACGATTCTTATAAGACGATCGATGAAGAATTTAGGTCCTCGTAATTATTTCTAAATACGAATTTAATTAAAGATATGGATCGTTTGAAGGAGTATCTGACAGCTAATTCAGTTGATGAAAAAATCGTCCTGAAATTCTCTAATCGTTAAGAAGATTCCGGAGATCAAAAACCCGCCCACATGAGAGTCCTTAATTCCTTATTTTTCATCAGGAAAGGAAAAAAAAATTAATCATCAAATATATAAAAGTACATAAATATATAGGGACTTCAATTTTTGAGTATGTCCTCACTGTCCCGACATATACCCCTTGGGCCATACAACCTTTTTGCGAATACCTGAAGTGGCGAAAACAATTTTTAAAAAATTAAGGGCAATAATTGAATTTTGTCACTTGACGCAATTTGAAGGCAAAGATCTATAGCCCAGGCATCTTAGGATATTTAGCGGGAAAATTAGGTACAGTCGTAATCTCCATCTTATTTTATGTTTTTTGGGTCGCTGATTACGAATCTGAAGTTTGCCAACAAAAATTTTGCCCGGAACCTTGTCAAAATTGCAAAAAAAGTCAAAATTTTGGCACTTTTTGAGGTTTTTCGATTATATCTCAAAAACTATAGGTTTTGGCGATTTGGCCGTTCAGTAAAAAAAGAAAGCCTATAAAATTACCTAAAAATCCATTAACCATTTGTCTAATTCGGTCCAGCCGTTCGGCAGCAATCGACGGTCAAAAAAGACCTCCGTTTTATGACCGATAAGGATTAAAACAATTAAGGTGGGTTTGACGGCGGTCAACGGTGTGGGAGAACTTTCCGCCCGATTGAGCTCGGACTAGTCTCATTTTAAAGGTAATTTTGTGCTTGTTCTTTTAAAAGTTGTCCGAATCCTGTATCTATTATAGTTTTGGCTCCAGAGCCAAAAACGTAAGTCGAAACGTGAACGGCAATTCTAGGTTTTACACACATATTTGGCTCTGGAGCCAAAGCTATTATAGATAGCGAATCCGGACTACTTTTGTTTAAACAAGTGATAAATTTCCTTTAAAATTAGGGTAGTCCGGTTTTGGTGCAACGAATAACTTTGGCTCCAGAGCCAAACGGATAATTGAAAAATTGAAGGTAATTCATATTTTTTCATACATATTTGGCTCTGGAGCCAAAAGTATTATAGATACGGTATTCGGACAACTTTTAAAAGAACAAGTGATAAATTACCTTTAACATGAGGGTAGTCCGGTTTTGGTGCAACGAATAGCTTTGGCTCCAGAGCCAAAAACGTAATCGATAATTTAGCGATGTGTCAAATTTGCACTTACATATTTGGCTCTAAAAACAAAGGTATTATAGATACCGTATCCCGGCTACTTTTACGGTAATAAGCGCTTAATATTACCTTTAAAATGAGTCTAGTCCGGTTTGGATCAGACAAGTAGCTTTGGCTCCAGAGCCAAAAACGTACCTAAAATGTGATCGATAATTCAAATTTTCACTTACAAATTATGCTATAAAACCATAGGTATTATAGATACCGTATCCGGACTACTTTTACACCAACAAGCGCTAAATTACCTTTAAAATGAGACTAATCTGGTTTGGCTCCGACCATTAGCTTTGGCTCGAGAGCCAAAAAAGTCTTCGAAAATTGGATCGCTTTAGTTGATGACCACTACTTTTAATTTTGAACATTTTCCTGGACAGCGATCCCACTACTGCGTCCATTAATAAGTGTAATTAATACAATTTGATATCATTAGTATCATAAAGTATCAAAATAGACGTGGTTCCCTCTGAAATAGCATGTAAAAATGGGTGTTTTTCCCGTTTTTGAATTTTGACCTTTTTCAGCGCTCTCTTACGGCCGTTTCCTGAGTCGAAATTTCGCAAATCTTTAACGGATATTATAGCAAATTTTATGAGCTTTCATTTTGTACTGAGTAGAAAAGTTGCTTAAATCAATAGTTTTTGAGATATAATCAAAAAACCTCAAAAAGTGCCAAAATTTTGACTTTTTTTGCAATTTTGACATGGTTCCGGGCAAAATTTTAGTTGGCAAACTTCAGATTCGTAATCAGCGACCCAAAAAACATAAAATAAGATGGAGATTACGACTGTACCTAATTTTCCCGCTAACTGCCCTTTTTTGATCTAAGATGCCTGGGCTACTAGTTAATTATGATAAGAAAATTATTTCAAAATTTCAAGTCGATCAGTTCAACAAAGAGCTGAAAAAAGCGCACCAGAAAGACAACTAGGATACCAAATAGTCAATTTATCGAGGTCCGTTTTTTGAATTTTTAAGTAAAATTGGAATAAAATATTACATCTTAAACCCTTTTTTCTCTATTTACAGTAATCGTTATGTAATAGAAGCCAGGGAAAACCCCATACGTGGAAAAGTGACTTAATTATCATAATAGCGAATTAATTTAAACTTCTGAGCAAAATATGTTTAAAATTTATTACCTAGTTACATGGGTATAATATAATACATAATAAATATTATAATTAATTAATATACGACAGTAGACAGGCATCGCGATGGACCTATTATACAAATTTGAAGTATTACCTACCTCTATTCTACAGTCTACCTATTCAAAAAGGACAAATACGTCCTCAAAAAATACAATGACATTGGCAAAAGGAAATTATGAACCTTTTTTAAGGAATAAATGTCAAGTTTTGACAATTTTCAGGCCATTTTTAACCCACAAAAGAAGGCAAGTTTTACCTTTTTTTAAAATTTGGACAACTGGTTAACTTTTGACCATTTGATACATAAGAGACAAAAAATTAGAAGGCTTTTTACCATTTTTGAATTACTAAAAGGCAATTTCAGTTCCCTGTAAGTGACTACAGGAAATTTGTTAACCCATTTTAGGTTCTACAAAGCAATTTTTAACCTTTGATAAGGATTAGAATACAATTTTTGGCCCTTATTAAGAAGGCAATTTCGACCCTTGGAAGTTACTAGAAGAAAAATTTTGACCCCCGCCACAATAAGGGGTGGATAAATTTTTACTAAGATAGCGATTTTTTAATAATCTAGGTAAACGACCCCGTGGCACGCCGAAATGAGCCTAGCCGGCCGGTTTAAACACGGTCCGGGCCTCTTCTACCCCACCGGATCATGGCAACCGTTGAATTGATTTTAGCGTTTCGGTCGTTAGAAACATTCTCCCCGACCGGCCTACCCGAATTTCAGCGAAATGATACTCTTACAACGAACAAAAACTCATCTCAAATTTCCCCGTTTGTTTTTATCTATAACACTATTTTAATAATATACGATTTTAACGATAATAATTATTTTTTCCAAGAAAGAAATCGCCTGGAAATTTTTTTTTCCAACTTCCGAATTTATAAAGTGAAAAAGGAATTGAAAGCGATAGAAAATGGCATTGACAAACAGGGCAGCTCCCGAACTTTCTTTGCCCTCTACATCAATGGAGATTAAAGTACATAATCGAATCATTATGCTACAACGATTTTTATTTATTTATCGCATTTATAAAACTTTGGATAGATTTGGTTCTTTTTTTCTTTAATTTAAAAACGGAAAAAAGCTATTGTGGTCAAAACTGAACTCGCCAGAAGACGGAGGGATGAAACTCAACATGTAGCATTTTCGTAAAATGAACTCAAAAATGACTGAAATTGTGATCGGTAGCGAGCCTGATGTATCAAGAAATAATGGATGGAAACCTACTGCGGAGTGCTTGCTCCCTTTGGAAAATCACTACCTTGAGACAAGCTGAGTTTTGATTTTTTTTAGCGGATTTTTTAATTTAAAAGCTTTTTTTATCTATTCAATTTAAGTTAAAAATAGTCTGTTATCTCTGACATTTTCGCAAAAATACTTACAATAAATAGTTTTGCCACTTTCGGGCGCAATTCATTTGATAACCATAAATCACGTTGGCATGAACAAAACCGATTTAAAGCTCAAAACGATTCAGAAGACTATTTGAAAAGGTATATCTAACGTTTGTGCGTTTTTGTGCAATGCGATCGACACGATAAGGCACACAATATGTTCCCAAAGCGTCCTTGAAGTTTTCCACGAGCAAGGTATCCTGCCTATTTTGATAAACCGATTCAAAGATACAAAAAACTACTATTTTAGCTTATGTAGAAATCTACCTAAAATATATTACGCTGACTCGGGCAGCAGGGCTCGTGCGAAAAACAAGACCCTCTTTGCGCAATGTACTATTTCAGCGTCATTTCCTTTAACAGAAATTTACTGAAAATTGGAAAACAATAAACAATGACACACAAAAAAAAGAGAAAATCATGCCAGAATTTTTTTTAGTACTAACTGGGTTAATTAACCGTGTTACGAGTATGTTAATTGTATTTAAAAAAAGGTGCATTTAATCGCAGTTAACGATAAGGGTCGGGTGGGGAGGTGCATGTTGATAAGGCTTCAAGTTTCAACAAGGATATCCCGGAAAAAAATCGCACTCTAATGCAATAAAAGTCAAGGTCAAGATTAAAAACAAAAACGTTTTCCATGCAATACAGGGTCATCGCAAACTACTGGGGATCACAGAGACAGAACGCAGGCACAAAATATTTAATGGAAATAAAAAAATAAAATTTACTCACTGTACATTCTTGTCACTCCTCATGGAGATGTGATTTCCCGACTCCAGTCAAATACTATCTACTCATTTGTGCCAACCCTCTATCTGTAAAATGAGAACAAAAATTTTTTTTGGGTAATTGTTTCTGGGAACCAGAATCGTTCAAATTAAAATGATAAGTTAGATGATGAATAAACCATTTTTAACAACGAAAAAGCGGCGAGACACATTTTTCAATAAAAGATTGATTCGAATAATTGGAAAAGGTTGGACCTATTTGATGGATAGGCCACGGAAATTAGATTTCAATTTAAAATGTCAAAGATTTCATAATTTTTATATAACATCATAACTTTTAAAACAATAAGTGCTAAATTACCTTTAAAATGAGTTTAGTCCAGTTTCGATCCGCCTAGTAGCTTTGGCTCCATGGCTAAATATCCATGTAAAGAATTTGAGTAAATTTTGAGTACTTTTTGGTTCTGGAGCCTTGCTTGTCGGATCCAAACCGCACTAAGCTATTATTGAAGATAATTTAGCGTTTGTTGTTTTAAAAGTTTTCCGGATACGATCATATCTTTAATACCTTTGTCTCCAAAGCTATGTATGTAAGCAAACATTTAAATTAATATGACGTTTTATTTTATTTTTTAATTTTCTTTTTTATTATTATTTTATTTTATTTTTTAAACAAAAATGACGTTTTTTCCCGTAAAACCGTCTCAACTCGTAAAACTGTCTCAACTTCTATTCATTTTTAAATTCTTCGGCCACTTTTGGGATCAGTGTTAAATTTTACATTAGAAAGGTTAGTTTCCCTGATAACCAGAAAGCACACTCAAGGGAAATGTTAAATGTTTGTTTTTGCGTTTTGACTATTTTCTGAGATGCACATTAACGTGCTTTTTCGTGTAAAAGAAAAAAAATACTCCTGGTTGTTGTTTTTTTTCCATACCGCGGGTGAAGAAGTTTTTTTTAATGAAGTTAGAAACCTCTAGCACTTGATTTGCAGTTTTGGCAAGTTTTTGAGAAAAAAATTTAGGTATGGTTAGAAACAATTTTAATTGTTCATGGCAATTATGAACATAAAAAAATGGCTTGGCTGTTTTGTGGAATAATTAAAAACTCACCATTTAATGAATAATATAACGCTGATTTCAAATCTGGCCCTAGAAAATCAAAATAATGAAAGGCATTTGAAATACTAGAGGTTCAGCAACGCGTTTTTCGTTCTACCGGGTAACGGCTAAAAACGAAAAAGCTTACCCGGGATCCAACCCGTAAGTGTCTGAAAAGAGTTTCAGCTTCTCGTATCACTTATCAGTTATCAGCCTCTCGTATCAGGAATAGTTAACAAGTTTCACACTTGAGGGAATTAAAAATCCGTACCTGAGTTGGTTATTACAGTTCAATAACATAGCTTGAAATGACAAAAACAAACTTAAAACACAGATATGCCAGGAAAATCTACCCGCACCCTATCTCGTACTCGTACTCGTAACTCGTACCTCCGGGTAGATCTACCTGCCTGGGAGTCCGCTGAGATCATTAGAAATAAAATTTGGATTTTTCAAAAAGAAATTGACCCAAATCAATTTTCAAAGACATAAGGTGGAACAACCCAGTATTTTCACTAATTAACCTAATTTAAATAATCAAAATTGTCTCGGGTTGTATTCAAAGAAAAATGTAGAGAATGAGCCATCTCGTCTCAAAAGATTTGTGGCAATTTTTTTTAGTTTATCGGTCCACAGAGGCTGAAAAAAACGCAAAACCTATCCTTTTTGAGTTGAGTCTTCACTCATACTCAAAATTTGTTTCTTAATACAATTATGATTATCTTTGAAATGAGACCGGTCTCTTTAATCGTGGTTTGAAGCGAAAATGTTAAGCTCTATAACTTTATTAGTGATTGTTATGAGTTTTAGCCCAAGAATATAAGAAGTTAGAGGAAAGAACCAAATTATTATACAGTCGTAATCTCCATCTCCTTTTATGTTTTTTGGGTCGCTGATACGAATCTGTGATTTGCTGACAGAAAAATTGCCAGGAATCCTGTCAAAAGTCGAAATTTTTGCATTATTGCAGTGTTTCGCTTATTACTCTAAAAATATTGGTTACAGTGGTCAGTGGTCAAAATATTGACCACTTGGAACAAAATGAAGGCTCATAAAATTAGCTAAAAATTTATTAATCATTTGCCATTCAGCTTGGCTGTTCGGCAGCTATCGGCAGTCAAAGTAGACCTTCATCAGGTGGATTTGAGGACGGACACTAGTGAAAGAGAACTTTCTGTCTGATTGAGTTAGGACTAGGCTCATCTTAAAGGTGCTTGTTGTTTTAAAAGCTGCCCGAATCCTCAATTGCAGGTTTGACTCCTTGATACTTGACCTATAATTTTAAGATTTACTTACGTACCTATTTGGCTCTGGAGCCAAAGATAAAGTATCCTCAAAACTTTAAAACAACAAGCACTAAATTACCTTTAAAATGAGCTTAGTCTGGTTTCAATCCAACTAGAAAACGTGCTCGAAAACTTATTATGTGGTTAAAAATCAGTAACAGGGTGATTTGAATTACGTCATCAATCGGATGATGGTTTATTTTTAGAATGATTTTTTTCCTAGGTAGGTCCAGCCATTTCAAAGATTTAAACGATAAGAACTTTATTTTCGCTTAATAGTGGTGGGTACCGACTTATCTCTATAACGGCTCTTTCAGAGAGAGAATCATCTAGGTAGTAAACTTAGGGGGAAAAAACCTTAATTTAGTGCAGGAAGAGCATATCAGGGATACACAAATAAGTATATAAAGATGTATCTACTAGATTGTGTTATAGTTATCGTACTAACTTATCTATTTTTATATTATTTTATTTTTTCGCGGTCAATAAGCTTTTGAATAAAATTAAAATAAATCCCTACAAAGTCTTCTAATATCAATTTTATTCTCAAGCTCACGATTAGGTGGTGAATTTTTAGGCGCACCAATAAGTAGGTAGGACAAAATAGTTTTTTGATCCAAAATAAGGTTTCTTCTCAGATTTTGAGGTTGCACTTCAGTGTTTTTAGACAGAAAATTTGCTTTCATTCTCATAATATTTTTTTTAGAAATTACAGGAACATTTATTCTTCCACATAGTAGGTACCTACATATCGTCCGGCATATTTGGACAAAAATTTTTTATTGGAATTTTAGTGGTTTCAGGCTAAAAAGTGTCACTCTTTCACAACATTTATTGTTATTTTTTCCATTTTTGAAGAAGGGTTTTTCTGGGATTTTATTGTACTTAAATAGATGGAAATTAGGGCCTTTATTTTTTGTCGAAATTTTAATTTTGGAGGACCACACATTTTTTGACTTTCTTGCAAGATTGAGTGATTGGTGAGTGATTACCTTTGAATCATTTTATTCCCTGAACGTTCATTTATCATTTGGTTGATTGCATTGATTCTCTGTTTTGCATGAAATGACCTTATCAGTTAACACGATTGAATGATTCAGATAACTAGGTACCTATATCAATTGTTTTTCTAATTTTTAATTTTACCAATTAAAAAAAAAATTACATAAAAAAATATTTTTGGTGAATTCTCGAGTCCACCTACATAATAATATCGCAAAAGCTCTTTATCTCACTAAGCACAATACGAAGTTAGTAAAGCATGTAAGTTACTTCAATGATTTAATTGTATTTTCGAGCTATTATTCCTAGCTATTAGTTCAAACCATTGAAAAACTGAACAAGAACTCAGAATTAGTCTTTTGAAGCTGATTAAAAGCTAATACACAACGTGCACAAAGGTAGTCACCAAAAGCTTTTGCACTGTAATTAAAATCAACGATAGGGATATAAAAAAAAGGTCGTACAAAAACACTCTATTTGCAGCGTATAAAGCTGATTAAAGTTCCAGATAATAAAATGATACCAAATTACGTCCTACAACTCTTTTCCCGGTATGTAATACGAAAAATTTTTTTTAATCAATTGTCCAAAAAACCTAGAAAACTTGCAAAATCAGTGGAAGAAGTTGAAGAATCGTTTTGAGAGTTCATTCTAATGAGGAAATTAAATGAAAACCTGTTTGGGAAATGCACTGATGGCTTTTTTGATATAAGAAGGAGTATAATTTAAAGTTATAATTGCTTTTCAAGTAATAGCGAAGTATGTATTTTGATTCTTGCTAAATAGGGAAGGAGGTTAAGCTGATTTGAGCTATGCTTAATTTTAAATGTTTGGATTAAAGAAACTTGTTTGGGTTATTAGAAGGGAAGGAAAATTTTTCGTTTGAAGGTTTCGGGTGGTGCGACGATTGGGAAAAATTTTTTCTCAAAAGTAATTTTGCGGTATTGCAAAACTAGGTCGGGAAGGTAGGGGGAGACGCGAATTGTGAAACTAGCCCGTTGCAATTCGGCATGCACTTGACCTTGCCTAGCCGCAAATAAACCACACTTTCCCACTAGCCCTTTTTTTAAATTTTTAAATTTTATTTTATTTTTTACCTTGTTACGTGAGAAGTGATGCGGGCTCCCACATGAAGGCTCGGACGGTATTTTTATTATTTTTTCCGAAAATTATAGAATTGCCTTGATGAAATAAAACACACTGAAAAATGTGGGAGCACTCGAAAATAAAAAATAAAATTAAAATTAAAAAAAAAAAAGATCGTTGGGAGTTATGAGGAGATAGGAGGTGGTTGGAGTCTCGGGGAGCTGCTTCCCATAGCGTTGGTCGTGCGTAACTGGGACTCGGCGCGAGGAGCGAATTTCGTCGGTGGGGGCCTTCTCCCCTTCGTCGCCGTTTCGTCTCGCCGTCTCGCCCCCCCACCCCCGGACACGCTCTTTCGGCCGGCTTTCCGGCGAGACGCGCCACCGGCGGGCGGCCGAGGAGGGGGCGACGACGCTTCGCGAATTCCAACTTGCGAATAAGTTACCCGTAGAGCATCGGACGACTTACGACCTCTGACTGCAGAGAACTTCCTAAAAGAAACATCGAAAATTTACCTTCTAACCAAATTTCGAAATTTGGGGTATCTCTCAAAACTCAACAATTCAAACAAAAATATTTCCATTTTAAAATCCTACAATTTAGTGCAAAAATTGTTTTTCATTCGATTGCTATACCTAAAAGAATTTAAAAAACAATCCTGTCCCCAGAAGAGTGAGCTAGGGGGACCCCAGTAATAAAGAAATTACAAAATTGACAGGAGGATAACAAAAAATAAGTGTTTTTCTGTACAATTGAGCTACTGTGACGTCTCCCCTTTAGCTTCTGTACCTTTCTACCGTTTGCACACAAACGGTTCAAGATATCGAATTTCCGAAAGCTTGATGTCAAAGGTGACAGTTGGAATTTTGCATAAAACGTGTCACAAACTATCATCCTGGAACTCCTGCCATAATTTCTAAATGAAATGTTTAAAAAAGTCTATTCTTTTTAAGTTTTCATGGATTTGCATAAATACTTTTCAAAAGAGATAACTTTTTTACTCGTTTCATATGGGGAAAACATTAATTTTAAACGATGACAAATATGACGGATTTATGTTAAACGGTCGAAAATTACTAAAAATTAGGGTAATTAGATAAATGGCTGTCGATAAAAGTAAATATTTGAAGATCTTTTTGGTAATCTCTTGAGTGGCACGTGCTGAAAAAAAAAAACCCTTAAAAATCCTTGAATTTTGGTTGGTGAACACAGTATGAACTACCTAATGAGCAACCTTCTTCTGGATGTATCGATCAGTGATGCCTCTTCATTGAACTTGTTATTTTCAAAACACGTTTTTCTACGATGGGGGTCTGAGGTTGGGGAGGTAAAGAAACGCGATAAAAAGGAAGGATTCGTTACTAGTCATACGAATGACATTTTCATTCCTTCTTAGCGCTGATTATATTTAAACTATGTTTTGACTGCAATTTTGTTGAAAGGATAATATTTTGAAAAGAATTTTCTGTTGAAATAAGAAGCCATTTTGTAAAATAGAAAAGCCTTAGAAACCAATCAGAGCAGCTACTGTAAAAAGGTCGGGGGAACGTCTAGACCTCTTTAAGTCCCGGCGGTTGGACCTCTATTGGGAAAGGTCTGGATCCCACCTGGAACAGGTCAACCGTAGTGTCATGCCTCTTTTGGTAGATTTCCTTTTAAGATAGTTTCAAAAGAAAAATTGTCGCTTCTCAAAACTTTTGAAGTTTAAAAGAAAATTGTCCGCCTTAAAATACATAAAATTGATTTGGGGGCTGATTTTTTTATTTCTTTAAACTAGGGCCCTCAAGGATTGATTCCACCCCCTTGCTATTTTCGCTTTTCTTTGGGATCACGTAACTTTTTACATTCATTATGTTTTCTTTCTTTTTATTTTAACTCTTCCAAGGGTTGAGGTTCCAGGTGATGTTCTTTTTAAAAAAACTTCAGATTTTATTTTATTATGTTCTGAGGGAACAGACATTTAGCCATAAACTTAAAAGAAATTTTACTTTAAATCCAAAACAACTTCATTTCTGGAGTAGGAAAGTTCCTTCATAATATTGTAATCCTTACGCTGATTTGAATATTTTGAATTGATAGGAAAAAACATGGTTATTGAAACAGTTTTATTTAAGTTAGTTAACTATAGTTCGTACTATAAAATGATGAGAAAAACGTTTTTATTTTTTTTTAATACATATAATTTAAATAGTGAACAATGAAATTAATTAAATGCACCTCTTTTAATGCAGCCGTGCATCCTCGACCTCTTCGACTCGAACTCTTTTTGGAATTTTAACAAAAAAAATTTTCCCACGTTTTCTAATTCCTTGTGCGCACGTGCAAGATTATGTCAAGAAGAAATTGAAGGGATGGAGAAAATTTTTAAAGGCTTGCACTGAAAGTGAAACGGAGGAGCCTTTTCTAAGGGAAGGACGGATTAGGGTAGGCTTTCAGACAATATCAATCCTTCCCTAGTCTGGCCTATATCTCGAACAGTAGAGTGGGGTTTATCTAGGTCTTCTGATCAATACGGGCCCATCTTCGAAAACTTTCATGAGATAGGCAAGAAAAGCAGATCTAAAAAATTTTCCCTCCATTTTGTCGGCCCTCATCACCACGATAAAGACATTCGACGCTCAAAATCAATAGCATGACGACAAGGAAAAAAAATGCTGTTGGTATACTTGTAAAAATAAAGTAGGTACCTAAGGTAAAGGTATAGAAAAAAATCTATAAACGGGTTAAAGCAGTCTAAAACCGTTTAAAGAAGAGTATGCCAAAAGTATATTTGGATAATTAACGAAGATCATGAAGTGTTCCGATATAGTGGCAATTGCCGGTCTCAGCAAGGCAAGTCTTTTTGACCCTACCCAGATATAAAATAACGGGTTCGTGGATAGTTCCATTTAGAGGATACTAAATCTAACTGCGTTTTCCCTGTGAGATGACGTAACTTGTGAATTTGATGTTTCGTTAATTAGGCATTGTTTAGAGAATTTTGTTTTCTACGCTTGTGGTAGGTCATTGAATGCTAAGGATCTTTATATAGAAAACGCGCGAGGGTCAGTTTTTAATGAATAGGTATCAGTTTATGTGTTTACAAACATCGAAGCAGATCTAAAAATAAATTCGGCCTATGAATAGAACATCTGCCTATAGCCAAGTTTCTATTTATACGATCGTTAAAGCGAAAATGTTTTAAATAATTAATTTCCCACAACGTATAGAGCCGAGTTTTTCTTTGGATGTGCAAAAGGGTTTTTTGGACTCTTGGAAATTTTATGCTGAGCCAAAATTCGAACTTTGGACCGCGTCCAGTAAATTAGGTTTGCCAATTTAAGTCACAATACGAAATTAGGACGGAATGAGATCAAATGTTGCAATAAGTGAAATGCATCTTCTGCAGTTTGCAGAGTGTAGAAAACTGCAGATGAAAAGAGGAGGCTAAAATCCACTTGATAACTCAAAAAACTCCAACCGGTTCATTTTTCACAATTTTAAGACACTAAAATTTGTGATAGGGAATGGGGTTTTAAGGATAACTACTTAACCTCTCCACCTATCGAAAACTGGAGAAAGCCATGAGCCCTTACCCTTCTATCTAATGGGGTGAGGCAAGATGAATCGTGATGTACAAATTGGTCTTTAGGACCTACTAACTACACCAAAGGTGCTCAGCCAATTTTTAAATCTCACACCCCTAAAAAACTTGGTCATTTCATCGATTAAGACGTTTAAATTCTTATTGGTAATTTTTAAGGTCAGACATGAGTAACTAGAAATCGAAAATTCCCACTTCGAAATCTGAATAAAAAAATATCCTGCTCTTCTTAGAACTCCTCGACCGGCCTTTCTTCCGGAAATACTACGCGTTTAGGCATCAAATTAGTAGGCATACTACGTTGTTCATGACTCATTTTTTTCTGGGGAATCCTTAGTCCTAGAAAAAGAGAGAGGGAAAAATGAGAAGTCATTATATGTAATTCTATTTTAAAAACTTTTATGTTTGTGCATAGAAAAAATTATTTTTTTCCTTCCATGATAAGTTGAATGATTAAAGGTTGATATCAGACTTATGGAGGGAAGGGGAGTTTTATGTTTTATCAAAAGAGGGGGGCTGAGGGGAGTGAAGTGTTTGTGTCGGGTTTAAACTTGATTTTACCGCATCCGTCATTCCCACGGTGGATTTTCCACCACACGTATACGCGCAACTGTCACCGGCAGAACGTTCGTTATAATTAACCCGATTTGGTAGAACTCAGGCGAAATCTGAGAAGTCCTGTTTTCAGCTAATAGCAATCTTTCAGATTCTGTGGATAAATTAATTTAAAAAAGAGCAACGTTTGAGTTTAATTGACCTTTTTCTTTAGATTTTTACTTGGATTCTAAAACCTACTTTAAAGCACGAGGTTGAAACGCACTCACGTTTTAGTTTATTTTCGTTTTACAAGAAAAAGGAGATTTTCCCACGAAATGACAACGGACAAGGTGAATTTTTTAAACGATCAAGTTCACTGGATTCTCGGCTCACGACGGGACTCTCGGTCCGATCGCACGCAAAGGTCCGTGATCTCGCGGGCGCATAGGGGAACAGATCACGACCCGTACGGTTCACGGTTCACGATCGGCTTCCCCTCCCCCCCACCCGCCTTTCCACTAAACACCCTCGGGCCTGACGCCGAAGAAATCTTGTCTATCCCTCGAATACATCTTACTGCCACCTTAAGACACCTACTTGCACAACCTTTATATAAAACTTCGCCCCTTTTATCCTTTGCGTTCTACACCAAGCGAAAATTTGGATAAACTTCAAATGTGCTGCCATCTCTAGAACTAAAAACGCATTCATTTTGATGCTCCTTAAAGTAATCAGCTAAATATTTATCCTTTTACGAGGACATAATCTCCATCCACAAGGCTGGAGTTGCCTACCTCATTCTGATATCAATGTACATAATTATTTATTTATATAACTTCAAGATTCAACAGCTATAAAGACTGAAAAAAATTGAGTAATGCGTTTTAATTGAAATGCAATCGCCCTTGAGGAAATGTTCATCTACGCAAATAGGTTTTTCCTTGAAAAGAATGATGGTCGGGAAAGACTAGTTCTG
This sequence comes from Orius laevigatus, assembly GCA_018703685.1. Taxonomy (NCBI): domain Eukaryota; kingdom Metazoa; phylum Arthropoda; class Insecta; order Hemiptera; family Anthocoridae; genus Orius; species Orius laevigatus. The sequence continues at coordinate 29,946 of JAGWEN010000566.1, read as the reverse complement.
AAAAATTATTTAACAACAAAATTAGGTATTAAATACTTTAAATCAATGTAATTGTTTATATTTTAAAATATTTACTTCCTATTTGATATTAAGAAAAATTGAAAAAAATATATCCTCCGCTAAAAGGAGGGTAAAAACTAAAAGTTTAAAGGCATAGAGAAAATGGGGCTTTAAAAATAAAAAATGAAAAACCCGAACGGACTTAACGGTCGGCTTTGAAGAGAAAACAATGAAAAATGAGTTATTAGACGAAGACTTGTAAAAAAGTGACTTGAGAGGAGTATTTATGGAAAGTTAAAAGCACCTTATTTGAGCCTTACAAGTTTTGCTACGCTTTTGAACACGATATTTCACTCCACTTAAAAATTTTCAAGACCCGAGGAAATAATACTCTAAGCAACAGATTTAGGCTTTAATTTGTTTAATGGAAAAAAAAAACACCTCAATAAGGAAAACTGGAATAAAAATTAAGATAAGTATTTTTCCTGAAAATCCTTTGCTCAAGGTTAACTGTAAATAATTAAGAAAATGCAACTAGGGACAAACATAGGAGAAACAATAGCCAAAAAAATTGAACTTTACATTCAGTCATCCAAATTGAGGCATTTCCCATTGGATAACTAAATATGGAAATCTAATTTATTACTAGCGTACTTTTAAATAAGTGAAAATCCTCTAAAGAAATATCAAACTCAAGAAGGAAAAAAAAACTAGATCCGTAATTATACCAGGTGTCAGTGAGAGAAGGTATAATAGACAGTTTCTGTTGCGTAAAACGCGTTCATTTATGATGGATCGCCAAGCGTATATCGTCGAAAATTGCGGTTAATGTTCATTCCGGTTTTTCACAACCTGCCTCAACTAGAAACTCATCGTACGAGAAATTTTTTTTTCCAACTTAAAAACCAGTTTAATGGATTCGGATGATTCTGTGGCCTCAGGGTTTTTTAAATATCGAGCCTTAATTAGCGAGGATTATGAAAGGCGATTCTCACGTTTCGTCGAAAAGCGAAACGTTTTATTAAAATAGTTTGCGTCGTTAAATTCGAATGGGGGTCTGAAAGGGCTTTTAAAACTTGAGGATGAAGTAGGGGCCTACTCTAGGGCTCGGCTTCCCTTGCAGATCGATAGAGGTAGGCCTCCAAACATCCGTGTCAGGCCTAATTCTTACGGAAAATCAATTCTTCGATTGACCTTGTTCTCAAAAGGTGAGCTTTATCCCTTTTTCTGACTCAAAGAATTAAAGACTCTTATCTTCAAGTCGATTTTTGAATATGAAGGACTATTCTGGATAATTTATTTTTATTTTTCAACATTATTAGGCTTTCGAAAAATTATTAAAATACAAATAAGTGAAAAAATAAGAAATTATGTAATTTTCAACTTTATCTGTGATGTTCAGTCAAAAAACTTTCTCGTTTAAATCATTTTAAAGTAAACAATAAATTAATGCAATTTTCAATTCGTGAACCGGTTTAGATTTGCGATTTTTTCTTTCTCACAGTGTTTCATATCATGATCGCGATTGCCAACCATGTTTTTGAACTATTTTACTTTCTAATCACGATTTATTATACAAAACGCCCTATTTTGATGAAGTTTTTGTAAAGTTTTTTTTTAATTTTTTTCTCGTGTATTTGATGATTTCCATGTCGAATAGATGAAAGCGTCACGGTGAAATTAATTAAAACAAAAGGTTAATTGTCAGGTTATTAGGTAGAGCGAAGGGGGCTTTATGGCATTAAATGAAGATCCATCAGAAAATAGGGGGTATGGGTATCTTCTATCTTTCTCTTCGTAATTTTCGGTCCGTCACGACTAAAGCATTTTCTCAAACGGTAAGAAACGTCGCGGAGACGTTTTGAAGGAATCGGTGAAGGATAGGCCGTGCGGACGGAGGAAAAAGAGAGAAGAGGGAGATAAAAAAAAAAAGGATTATGTTGAGAAGGGATACGCACCGATGGATACACGAATTTGAAACGGTTGACTCGACTTTTTAAATTCGTGAATCATTTTTAAAGCCCTGAGAAAATAATTGAAAAAAAAATCGATCCACAAAAAACAGTCTAGATTCTTTCGTTTTTCTTTTACTTTCTCAAAAAAAAAAATAAATAAATAAATAAAAAATAAATAAATAAATAAAAAATAAAAAATAAATAAGTCTTAATCGGTACAGTTAAGAAAAGATACCTTGGTTGCCCTTTTTGGACACTTATTTTGCCGGTTTTCCAACAATTATGGCCACACTTAGAGGAAAAACCAATAAATTTCAGTTCTATAAAAAATAAAAGTCAAAAAGCTCAAGTGGCCCTTTGGTGATTTATATTCTTAAGAGGTAATAAAAGAATTTTATTTGAAAGGCTCTTATTTAGGCTTCCGACTGGAAAATAAATAATTGGATCCACGTGATCGCTTAGGATTCTTAGCTTTTTAATTTGATTTTCCGACTCAAAACTCATGAATCATGGTGAAGATGAAGATACAGACGGGAGTCGTGCTTATCCTTACCACGATTGATCGTAGACGTGCGCAATCTCGTACATAATAAAAATGAATTCCCTACTTCTTCGAAAAGATAAATACGCGTTTCGGGATAATGGGAGAGCAATAAATAAACGATAAAAACGAGATGAAGGAGATGGTGAAAGTATTCACGGTCGGGTGGTCGAGTTAAGACCTACCCCCGTATTCTTAAGAAAACGTAGTGGACACAAAAAAGGGGAATATTTTCCGCGGGAGAAATATCTCTCGTGTACTCGTGGTAATTTGTGCGGGAGGTCGTGAGTAGGGCAGATCCATTACCGGCACGCACTTGACACCACGGGACTCGAATTCCCAACATTTCATGTCCCGCTCGATCGGTACGACAGAGCCTTTCGAATCGACACAAATTGACTTTTTGAAGTTTCCTAAATCTTGTACCGTACTCTCAATTATGAAAAGTGCGGACGACTTTTTTTTTTATCTCTCTACCTGATTTCTTTTTTATTGGATTCATTGTCCCTTGAAGATAATTGAGAGGAAATTGCCGGGTTTTGACTCTTCGAAGACACGCCTCCCCCCTTGAAAATCGATGATTTCCTGGGCCAATTCCATCAGACTTCAGTCCAACTTCTTGGAAAGAATTTTTAAAAACATTCTAGAAGGTACAAAAATGATCAATAGATGAATTGACGGAAACATAAATTTTAGGCTATTCACTAAAAAAAACTAATTAGTCTATCCTAAAAACTTGAAACATTGTAATACGTTCTAGTGCTATGATAACTTGCTGGCAAAAATCATTGAAATCTCTTTAATGATGTGATGTAAAAGGGTCGTTTAATCTCTTCTTCAAGGTTGCTTTGATATATGAAATGGATACTTTAAGAGGAAGATTATTATGTATAAAGATCGTGAGTATTACTCCGGGTGTAAATATGCCTTTTGGAGTGGAAGGCGAGCCTATTTGGCCATTTTATCCGTGACAAACTGCTAACAGTTAAAGTCACGTATAAATCAAGTCGGAATTACACAAACGATATTAACTTTCATTTAGCCGTGCAGTCAGGGTCCTTGGGAAGAGTTCGGAAAGAGCCCTTAAACGTGTCCCTCCCATCGGACGGTCTCCGCCTCCCCGGACTTCTTTTCGATTTAAAAGAAAGGCGACCTTTACATGGGGTCACGATGTCCCGCGGGAACCGACGTTGATTCCTTTAACTCCTGTCGTGATTACCTGTCCGTTTTCAAAGCCTAGGAAATTTTTTAAAAACTAAAGACACAATCGTGAGTAAAAATCCTTTTATATAAAAAAAAATTAGTGAATGCCATTTCATGGCAAATTAGGAGAAAGCAAACTTTCTGGGAAAGTTGAAGAGAATTTGAAATTTTGGCCATTGCCCTTGGTCGTCCCAAATCCAGATATTTCTTCGTTTTCATAACCCTGTTCATCCCTTAAGCCTGGCATGAGACCCATCATCCACATAGGCCATGGGCAAAGAGACTCATATGAGTCAACATGCGCCAAACCTTGTCCAAAAGAGACCAATGAACTGAATTGAAAGCATTGGAGGGGTATGAGCACGTCTGAAGACGAAGTACTAGGGAGGGTCATGGAAATGTCACCTCAAAAGAAGAAACTCTAAGGACGGGACACCTAGATGGATCTCAGGAAGCACGTGGAGAAAGATCAGTAGCAGGACTAGAAGGGCACATACCACGCCATGTGCTTATAGCGCAACCAAGTACCCCAAGTAATTTCCCTTCTTGCACTACAAAAATTACGCTTGATTAATCTTATTTGGAAACTTATTTTCTTTCTCTTCACACTTAAACGAATCCACATTTTGACGCAATGTTACGCTGTTTTTAAACGTGGTCTCGATACTGTTAAACCGCAAAAACGTTTTGCAAAAAATGTATTTGGTGGCTTTCCTCATCCTTTCTCGCAAAATCCTTCACCCAAAAAATAAAAGTAAAACGTGATTTTTAGTTCCTGAGAGGTAGCTTGGTACCCTGAGGCTTTAAAACTTGAAGAAAATACATAACTTATTTTTTTTAAAGTCTGAAAATTGGATTGTTATCTTATTTCAGATCATATCCTATCGAAGACTTCCAACGATTGCCCTTTTGTTTAATAGCGACCATTTTTACGCTTCCTAGAAAACTGTTCATTTCAGTCTTTTATGGTTTTTTCGAAAGGTTTAAATTAATAATGGGAGTTAGAGCGTTGAAGAGACTCGTAGAGCGCAGGTCATCAATCAAAGAGCTACTAAAAGCCCCTTTAAACTGTTTACCGGTCGGACCTTCTACGCGCTCCGACGTTCGAAACGGCCAATTATCAATTAATAAAACTTCTTGTTGGTTTTTTACCTCTCCGCTGCTCGGGCTGTTTACAGACAAGTAATTCGACGATTAGCTTTTATTAAGGTGATTATCCGGCGGGCGCATCTCGTCATTTACAGCGCGAAATGATCTTTTTTATGAGCGACGTGTGCGGTACGAGCAATTTCGGCATTTTTCTGCAGCGCTGCTCATTTTTGAGTTCAGTTGCTAGGCGAAATTCTATCCCGATTGACAAGTATGACATTCTGTTTTATTATTCATTTGATTATGACGGAATTATTGCGAATTCGAACATAAATTATTGATTGGTGAACAGAAACGCAGTCTGGCTATTAGAGAGCATGCATAGGTATGAATAATTGACTGAAATCTGTCTGGGTCAAAGCCTGATTGCGATGTTAGCTCTCTGAAAACTCCAAGTCAACCCCCCTCCCTCTTCCAATTAATTAATGATTTAATTAATTTAGCTATTTAAAAGTTTGCTCGGAATTCTCATTTGGTGGCTCTTAATTTGACAAATTGAGAGACTCGAGGAAAAGAGAGGAATTTTAAAAGAGGAAGGGGACTGTGAAAGAAGAAAAAAAAAATTCGTAACACGGTGCGGTATCCGACGCCGTGACGCTCCATTTAACACGGCGAGAATGCGAAAACTTTCGAGAGCAAAACGCCCCCCGAGAACTTCGACTTCTTCAATCTTCCAAACTGTCATTACGTCGTAATTAGCTTGTTTCGATCCCAAAAAACCTTTTCTTTCACATCATCAAACTAACAGCATCAGATCCGCATGAAATTCAAAAAGATTGGACGCAATCCAAAGTCTTTGTCACAAAATAGAAGCCAAAAATTTTTTATTTTCCTTTATCTACTTTATAAGGGGCAAAAGTCTCATAAAACAGAAAGATGAGATTTAAAAAAAACTGCAGTAAGATTTAAACATCTAAATAATTTCATGATTTTGAGTTCCTCAGGGTAGTTAGGTGGTGGTGTATCGAGAGGGGATAGTGAAGTCTAGGCTGGGAGGGGTATTTGGTGGTTGTAGTGATCTTTAGAGTCCCTGGCAGGGGCAGACTGGCCCGTGGGGAGGGGGGGTGGTGGGCTCAAGATTTCTTTTTTTTTGTGCGTGCAAATATCCCCAAAAATTCGTCAAAAAACCTCAAAATCAACATTTTCAAGGTTAATGTTGGTCAAAAACCATCGAAATCAACATTTATGAAGAGTAATTTTCGTCCAAAAACCACAAAATCAAAATTTAAAAAGCCTAATTTTGGTCAAAAAACCTCGAAATCAACGTTTATGAAGACTAATTTTGGTCCAAAAACCTCGAAATCGACAAGTAAAAAGCCAAATTTTCGTCAAAAACCTCAAAATCAACATTTAAAAAGCCTAATTTTGGTCAAAAAACCTCGAAATCAACATTTATGAAGCCTAATTTTGGTCGAAAACCCTCAAAATCAACATTTAAAAAGCCAAATTTTCGTCAAAAACCTCAAAATCAACATTTTTAAAGCTTAATTTTGGTCAAAAAACCTCGAAATCAACATTTTAAAAGCTAAATTTTTGTCGAAAACCCCCCTCAAAATCAACATTTAAGATGCTTAATATTCGTACAAAAACAGCGAAGTCAACATTCAGAACGCCAAGTTTTCGTCAAAAACCTCGAAATCAATATTTATAATTGCCTAATTTTCGTCAAAAAACCTTAAAATCAACTTTAAATTTACAATTTTTCGTCAAAAACCTCGAAATCAACATTTATTATTGCCTAATTTTCGTCAAAAAACCTCAAAATCAACTTTCAATTTACAATTTTTCGTCGAAAACCTCCAAATCATGGTTGTAACCAATTTTTGTCAAAAAATCTCAAAATCAACCTTTTCAAGTGCAATTTCTTTTGTCAAAAACCTCAAAATCAACATTTTAAAATCCAAATTTCATCCAAAAACCTCAAAGTTATCATTCAAAACTTTGGTGAGGGGGGAAAATGATTTAATTTGTTTAAAAGGGGGGGCGCACTGTGAAAAAGTTTGGGAACCTCTTGTTTTGCCTAATATATTTTTCTAAAAGCCAATTTTCTGTTAAAATTTTTTGCTCTTCCGGGCGCCCCCTTAACTGAAAACCCACCCACACCCTAAGGTCCCAGTCCGCCCCTGGTCCCTGGTGGTTCCTCCTTCATACCAAATTTTTAATTTATTTCCTTAAAGTTTCACTTCTTTCAAATCTGACCTTGCAGGTTATGCTTATTGGTGCTTACATCAAGTTTTTGGTGAAAATTCTTAAATAATGCGATATTTTAAGAGCTTTTAATGACAAGTCATAAAACGACGTGTAAACACACTAAAATGCAGTAATGGTCTATTACCCTAGAACGTGTATAAAAGCCTCCATTGTTTTCGTCCTTTAACGCCTCCGTCCAACGATTTGTCCATCATATTTATGGCGTATTTTACGAGGTGAAAATACAAGTTTAGTATTTAAATAACTAAAACGGTTGCTCAATAAAAGGCCTGAGAAAACGCACGCTTTGTAAGTGAATCATGGAAATAACGCGAAATAGCATTTGCCCTCAATTTTCCTTCGTAATACTCGGTTATTATGCAGATCTCTTATGTTTTGAAACGCTGCGAAAGTAGTTCGGGGCTTTTACGCACGCACGATGACGGTAGCCAGAAATGTCAGGGAGAAAATTGATAGACTCTTTATTTTCATTAAAAGTTATGCCTTTCGGGGAGGTTTAGAAAATAATTTATTCACGCCATCGAGCGGCAAAGCATGTGAGGACGGTTAGGTGAACAATTTTTAAAAAAATTCGGGGATTATGGGCGAACGAACCCTTTGAAAAGAGGCCTTTTTTATACGTTGGATCGTCGATGTAGAAATTTTTATTATATTTTCGGTAAAGGAAGAAAAAATAGCGGGTTTGGAGACGGCTTTATCTCACGGTTAGACTCTCGGAATTAGTTAGATTGGCAAGAGAGGGTTTCTTTGGTGATGGTTCCCTCAGATAAGGAGATCACGGCTCTCTCTCCGGGGCTGGTCAAGCGTCGTGACACCCGGGGTCCTGACCCTCTCCCATTGTTACAAGAGCACGACCTGATACTTATCTCGCAGAAGGGGGCTTTTCTTCTTCTGTCCGAAATTCGAGCAAAACCAGCGCGAAGGTGCGTTGTTTATCGATGTTATTAGAGCGATAGGAACGGAAATAGCCATAATAGGAGTTTCACGTACAACGAGGGGTCATCATGAGTAAGGTTTTTCAACTCAAAATCTAAAACTTCTTGAGATGACCAGAGGCCTTGAATCGGTAAAATTTCCCCAACAGATCCCTGCAGATACCACAATACCCCTGATACCAACACTCTATACTACCAATATCCACTTATTCTCCCCCATCTACCACAACTCAACCCGATCATCCCTAATCACTCCCAACTAACCCTGCAAAATCTCTCTCAACACCAACTCAACAAACCTCATCCACAACTCCCCCATATCATTCATAATATTTCCCAATTCACCTTTGTTCTCCCAACACGAGATTTATCAACCTCAACCTCCCATAACTCGACCCACCACTCCCCCTATCATTTATAATCTATCCTAACTCACCACTGTTCCCCCAACATCAAATTCCCAATACCAAGCCCTCCCTAAAAGCCTTCCCTCCCACAACTCACCTCAATCCTTCCTAATATCCTTCAACTCACTAGTTCACTTTAACACTAACCTCTCAATCCCATTATACAACTCCCCTCAATCATCATCCAAAATCTTTCCCAATTCATCCCCATTTCCCCTACACCAAATTCCCAACACGAAGCCCTCCCCCACAAACGCCAAACCTCAACAACTCCCCTCAGTCCTTTATAATCTCTCCCAACTCACCCTCTCTGCTCACCCGACACCAACCTCACACTCCCTTAACTCCTCCCATTACCCAACCCCTCCATCTAAAAACTCCCTCCCCCCATTCCTTTCAAGAACTATTTCTAATTCCCCCTAATCTCTATGAAATCACACCCCAAATTACCAACTCCTATCACCAATCCCCCAAACTCCACACAACTTCTCCAATAGCCCTGAATTTCTTCCAGCTCATCCCTCAATTCCCCCCAACACCTTCAAATCCCTCCTACCAATCACCGTTGGCTCTAAACAGTAAACCCCCTCCAACAAAAATCGCCCCTCTCTTTTAGTTGTTTACTTTCTGATTGGACCTGAAATAGGGCGTTGGGAAGTTAAAGAAAAAAGGTGTCATTAGCCTGCCGAAGTTCACCAACACATTGAGTCGTTTTGACCCTCATTTGCCTTACAAGATCGGAATTTTCAACGGACCTCTTTCTAAAATCGTGAATCCTCCCGTAACTCTAATCCCATCCTTTTGAAGCAGTTAAAAATAACTATTGTGAGCTTAAAACCAACCATATAAATGAAGGTACTTTAATAATCGTTCCAGACTATAATCTATTCTTAGCTAATAGGCCAATAAAAATGTCTAATGAAAAGAGTGATTATTTTCTGAGACTTATAAACCTTCAGGATTGGAATATAAATTGGTTTCTGAACAAAAAATAAAAAAGACTCCTTTTTGATATAATTTTAGGCAAAATAAAGTTCATCGACTCTAAAAAGGGAATTCATGCGAAACGCGAATGTCACGTAAAGTCACAAAAGAGGATTTAAAATAAACGAAAAATAATCAGAAGTTTAATTAATTTGGAGATGAATGTTTTTGAAAAATGTTTATTAAAATAAGAGGTGTTGGTTTGTTCTGGGTATTGTAATTATTGATAAGTATCGTTTGATTTTCATGATCAAAGGAACGGGCTGAGGGTAATTTACCGCATTCAAGCACGATTCTTCTTTAACTTAACATTCTCGAAGGGGGGCATGCGATTCCTCTTCGCGACGCTGAAATGCCAAACGGAGCCTTCGGCCTTTTCAAAAACTTTCCGCAGTTTCCCAAAGATTGTGTCTTCGTAATCAAGCCCCAAAGGTATATTAGGACTATCATCTTTTTCACTCCCTACACTCTTGCCCCACACACATAAACAGGGGCGGACTTTAACCTTAGGGCGTGGGTGGGTTTTCAGTTAAGGGAGCGCCCGGTTGGGGGGGGGGGGGCGCAGAAAATTTTGACAGAAAATTGGCTCTTAGAAAAATATATTCAGCAAAAACACAGGTTCCCAAACTTTTTCACAGTGAGCCCCCCTTTTAAACAAATTAAAACCTTTGCCCCCCTCCCCCCCTAAAGTTTTGAATGTTAACTTTGAGGTTTTTGAATGAAATTTGGGTTTTAAAATGTTGATTTTGAGGTTTTGACAAAAGAAATTGCACTTAAAACGTTGATTTTGAGATTTTTTGACAAAAAAAAAAAAAAAAAAAATTTGCTCTTATAAACCACGATTAGGAGGTTTTTGACAAAACATTGCCAACTTGCCCAATTAGGTGGCCAAACGAAAATTAGGTGCTTGTAAATGTTGATTTAGAGGTTTTTGACGAAAATTTGGCTTTATAAATGATGAATATGAGGTTTTTGGAGGAAAATTAGACATCATAAATGTTGATTTTGAGGTTTTACTAAAATTAGGTTTTACAAATGTTGATTTTGAGGTTTTTTACGAAAATTTAGCTTTTTAAATGTTGATTTTAAGATTTTTGTACGAAAATTAGGCTTCATAAATGTTGATTTCGAGGGTTTTTTAAACCAAAATTGGGCTTTGTAAATGTTGATTTTGAGGTTTTTTGACGAAAATTAGGCTTTAAAAATGTTGATTTTGAGGGTTTCAACGAAAATGTAGCTTGTGGATTTCGAGGTTTTTCACGAAAATGTGGTTTTTTAATTAATGTTGATTTGGAGGTTTTTGGACGAAAATTAGGCATCACAAAATGTTGATTTCGAGGTTTTTTTTTGACCTGAGCTACTGAGCAAAAATAGCGCTAAAAAAACCCTCTATGTATTCTCGGGGGGGGGGGTTCTGTCCACCCCCCGGGCCAGTCCGCCCCTGCACATAAACTTTTTTTCCCCTAGAATCTTCAAAATCGAACAGAAAGAAAAACGTAACTTTAATTGAATAAGTACAAATACGATTCCTACGTATAGGGAAAAAAGAATTACCCTTATTCTCAAATCTAGTTGGGGGGCCAAACTTTTTTTTTCTCTCTTCTCTCCTTATTCTCGACAAGGTAAAAACTTTCCTCGAGCACCTTTCCTCTCTTTAAAGTTTATACCGTAATGAAGTTGCGAGTTTCCTTCCTTAAGCTAGGTCAGGTGTAAACAGAATCTTCCTCTAAATGTAAATTTACTATAGCTTTTAATGCAATTTTTTTTTAAATATAAACTTTTTTATAATGAATTCTTAAAAAATTGCTTTTTTAAAAGTTGTTATTTCGTAGTGGTTTTTGGGCTCTAAGGATGGAAGGTAGCGATTGAAGTCGTTTTGAACGTGCTAACTACATAAAGAAATGCGGGGGAGGTCTATTTTTGGCAAGTAATCAAGGAAGTCGGTGTATTTGTGGGATTGTTGATGACAAAGGATTAAGTTCTATGATTTGTTTTTAGGAGAGTGTTTGGGAACATTGTTGGAGACATTTTCGGATAAGAGAGGGTAAGTTTGGACACTGAATAGAGAATTAATCAGTGAAGAATAGAATAATACATTATTAGAATAAATTTACAATTTTTTGACATGAAAATCTATAATAATATACGAATAACTATGTATTAGAAAATTTAATTAATAAAACCTCGTTTTAAATGGCTGCCATTACCTTAACATTGGCAGTGGGGGTAAGGTGATTTAATTAGCCAAAAGTGGGAAGTCTAGTACAATGTAACGAAATTTAAATAGTTTTTAAATTGTAAAATACGACATCTATCAAATGACGTCCACCATTTTTTTTTTAGGTAGACCCCCCCCCAATTAGCGATATCTTGGAGGTCGACGAACTCATTAGTATACTATGAACCATATTGGTGGAATCTATATGGTCCATCTATTGGTGGCCTCCGGATTATCTATAGGTTGCCTCCACATCTATAGGTCTATGGGAGCGAAACCTCCCACTATCTCTTTTTTAAATTACAAATTTCAAGTTCTGCAGAATTTCTTTTCTCACTCAGAGGTATTAAAATACATACCAAAAACTATTATCGGGAACCAATGCGGACGGTGCCCAGGTAGCAAAGTTCGCAAGTCGGCAACCTCACGGGAACCGATACGGTATCATCCCATTTTCTAGCTCCCAAGTTCGAAAGTCTATCATAAAATAAACCTGAGATAAATTAATAAAAAGTGCTTTAAAATAAAAAATAACAGTCAGAAACTTAAACTAATTTAATTAAAGTGAAAAATTAATAAAATACGTTTTTTTTTTTCTTGTATAAAAATAGGAAGCGGTGAAGTTAATTGGAAAAATGAGGGTAGTTTTCTGGTTGTCTAAATAATGTCGGGTTCGTGAGGGGTTGGCTTCTGCTCAGGGGGCGGCCACGAAGCCGACCCAGTGACCTCGTTTCTCCCAGACATGTGAACACCCTCACCCAACATGATAATCAACGATTTTATATTGAAAATGTTGAAAATAATGGAATAAAGCGGAAACTCGCTACGACAATGGACTTGTATGACTTGCTTAACCTGTTTAATTTTAATTATTAAATAGGTATCTACGTAAGTAGTATAAAATTTTAAATATAGGTGCATAATTATCGTTCACTCTTATCTAAATAATAGATTTATGTATTCCAAAAATTCCCAGAAAGCGCTGATCACGAATATATAGGTCTCTAGGCCCGAAGCCTCCATCGCATCGACCACAATAGCTTCCTTTCCTTTGGAAATCGAAAAAATCCAACCTCCCTCCTTCCTTCTCCATTTCTTCCACCTAAATCATTGAAAATAGTCAAATTGTGGATATGCACTTCCTTAAGTTTTTTTCCCACAACCTAATTAAAATTTTATGTTTGTCTTTGGAAATTCAGCTTTCTGGAGCTCTGGAGACATTGGGACTTGAGATTTAAAAAATATCGTAGTTTTCTCATATCAAAGAATCAAAAATGGGAACGCTCCTTTCATTCAAAACCTCTTCCATTTGTAAGAAAATTTTGGTAATCTTAGAGGACAAATTTTAGAGGAGCAGGCCAAAAAACGAACTTGAAAACGTTTATTCTCTTTCATTACCTAAAAAATTTAAAATAAAATAAATTTCAAAAAAATATATTTTTTTGTTCAATTAAACGACCCGGCCGTAAACGCAAGGAGGGAATGGACGTAGTTAACAAAGCGACTATAAAATGGGTTTCTTAGTATATTCATAAATAAAAGGTCAGTACATGTAATAGTCTCAGGCCATCATGAGCCATTCCATTATTAATATCACCTTTAATAATATATTGTGGAAAAACGAGGGGGAAAAAAGGGAAATATTCCATTCTATTTTATGTTTTTTATTTTATTTACTTCGATTCCTTAGGAACCTAAAGGTTTTCAACCAATAAATAAAACGCTTTAGCGACCTCTTTAATTAAATTTTATCAACTAAAGCTGATCACAGTTCATAAAAAAGCGTCTTAAACTAAAAGATCTACTTATACGAAAAGATCAATTTGAATTTTTTTTGGGGAAAAAAACACGAAAGTTGAGCGGATCGCACGAACTCTTTCGGCCACCGGACAAGGTCCAAAATGCGTGTCAAACGCACACAAAAGAGGACGTTGAATAAACCCAGGGGCTGAAGAATGGTGGAGGGGAAAGGAGAAAATTAGCATAATCTCGGCGTGCTCTCCTCCACTTTGCCCTCCGACCAGCTCACGAGTCCTTTTTTTTTTTAATCCACAGGGGGGTCCGATTTTAATGTAGGCTTTTGATCATTTCCAAGATTTCGCGTTATTTAGGTCGGCCTTGCCCGGGCAGGTCGCGTGCCGTGCGTGTGCGCCCATCGCTTTGCGTGAACGAATTTTATTTGTCAGTCCGCCCCACCTACTCGCGAGGCCTTTTTGCAATATTCTGATTAGACCTTGGAGGTCGTTACACGCTGGGGAAAAAAATAGAATACTTCTTCTAGGCCTATCGATTCACGCAGTTTGACCTAAAACAACAAAAATTCTCGTTTAAATGAAACCTAATTCTTAATAAATATAAATTTTTCTTATCATAGATAAATAAATAAAGTAAAAAAAAAACCTTAATTTACTGCAGTTTCTTATCTAGAAAAAGTTTTTTTTCCTTTTATCGTGAAATTGGGTTTTCGAGATTGTCATCTTTCGTTGACAAGCGGATCAATCGGCTACTTTTCTCTATCTCCTTTTTGGCTTTTCTTTGCTAAGGGCCAATTCATTAGTACCCTCATAAAGTTAGGTCAGGGTTGTTGCGGATACCCCTCCCGGACAGGGAGTGCCTACCGGATGTCCCTAACATGCACCGGAAGCATGCGCAATTGCAGTCTTTTGTCCCGCCGGTATCTAGATGAAAAGTCGAGAGGGGGGAAATGGGAGTAAATTGCAAAAGTTAAAACATCATAGATACCATAGCAGGTAATCTATTCATCCAAAACTTTTTCATATTTAAGGAATACTTTACTTTGGGATCCGCTTACGTTCGATACCTTTCAATCAGTTGGGAAAGTAAGTTTACCAATATGAGGAACCACACATCCATCTATAGGGGGCCTTCACATCCATCTATAGGTGGCCCCTATAATCCATCTATATGTGGCCCCTATAATCCATCTATAGGTGGCCCCTATAATCCATCTATATGTGGCCCCTATAATCCATCTATAGGTGGCCTCCACATCCATCTGTAGGGGGCCTCCACATCCATCTATAGGTGGCCTCCACATCCATCTATAGGTGGCCTCCACATCCATCTATAGGTGACCTCCTCATCCATCTATAGGTGGCCTCCACATCCATCTATAGGGGGCCTCCACATCCATGTATAGGTGGCCTCCACATCCATCTATAGGTGACCTCCTCATCCATCTATAGGTGACCTCCTCATCCATCTATAGGTGGCCTCCACATCCATCTATAGGGGGCCTCCACATCCATCTATAGGTGGCCTCCACATCCATCTATAGGGGGCCCTCACATCCATCTATAGGTGGCCCCTATAATCCATCAATAGGTGGCCCCTATTATCCATCTATAGGTTGCCTCCACATCCATCTATAGGTGGCCTCCACATCCATCTATAGGTGGCCTCCACATCCATCTATAGGTGGCCTCCACATCCATCTATAGGTGGCCTCCACATCCATATATAGGTGGCCCCTACATCCATCTATAGGTGGCCTCCACATCCATCTATAGGTGGCCTCCACATCCATCTATAGGTGGCCTCCACATCCATCTATAGGTGGCCTCCACATCCATCTAGAGGTGGCCCCCACATCCATCTATAGGTGGCCTCCACATCCATCTATAGGTGGTCTCCACATCCATCTATAGGTGGCCTCAACATCCATCTATAGGTGGCCCCCACATCCATCTATAGGTGGCCCCCACATCCATCCATGTCTGGCCCTCCTTTGTCTGTCTGACCCTTTTGCTCTATCTGTCTGTCCCACTGTCTTTGGCTTTCCTAAACTAGTATGCCCTAAACTTAAAAGTTATATTATAAGTTACAACTATTGATTTAAAAAATTGACATTTCTGGCATTACTTGATGTAGGAACTTAATAATTTTGGATCAAAGTTATCGAACCGTGAGTCGATATTGACGGTTTGCTGATCTTGTGGAAATCAATATAGAAATCTTGCTTTACGTGTATTAATTAATGATCGGAAATCACTATTGCCTGTGTATAGCAATGAAATGCTGCAGTTTGAAAAGTTAGGCTCAGTATTGATTTGCAAGTTATCTAAGAGTTCTGTCGTCTTCCTCCATTAAACGTGAATTTCGAATTATCCGCACGTTTTTCGACTTTGCGAAAATTCCCTTGTTCAAGTGAACCCACCGTTATCAACGCCCAACAGGGAAAGCTGGAAGGATGGTGTCGAATCGCTGGGAGGACGTTTTGTCGCAAAGAAGGTACTTCTAATTCGAGAATCGTTCCATGGAAGCGTGACCTAGTCTAGACTCCCGAGAGTTGAGACTCACCGAATTGTGTCAAGAGGGCCGCGACCTCCCATCGCATCTTCATTCCCATCCAACCCTTCCCCTCACGTTCCCATGACGACCGAGCTGAAGTTGAGGTAGGTTCGAGACTCGATTTCCTACTCCCTCCACTTTTTATTTTTATAATAAAACCACAATCCTCCACATTCTCACATACATAATTTTATCTTCGTGCTACCATCAAGTTATTCTTACAACTATTACTATAATTAAATTAAAAATTACTCGTGTTTAACGTTGAGAAAATACCACGTTTATCGCATCCATCAAATGATGTTTATCGTCAAATGAAACTTGCTCATTATTGGTTTTTGACGATTTCGTATTCTCAATAGTCCTCCCAAATCATCGCTTTTTAAAAAATAGCCATTGACCAAATGGCGACATGAACTTTTTGTAAAACAGAGTGCAACCACTTATAGACAAAACAAATTGCATTTCTTTATGTTTGGATTTCAAATGATGTCCAATAGACGTGAAAAGAGTCTCATTAAGTTGTTTTTTTGCTATTCTCGCGTGCCATTTGCATCGCTGATTTACGTTTGTTTAACACCGCGGCGCTTGCTCATCCTCAGAGATAAACGCCGGAGCCATTTATATTTCGCACGGATACATTTGGAAGTGCATCACGAATAATGCGGAGGACAAACACAGACGTGCTCTGTTTGCTTTCCCGTATTCCGACAGTTTTGAATATAATTTTCCCTTTTGTTTATAAATAATTTTCGTTCTAATTGATTCCAGGTAATGCCGATTTGAGGAAACGCACGACTGATCCCTTGTTTTGAGCCCCACCACTTAAAACCGCATCGGTCATCCTTTTCTACGGTCGCCCTCTCACTTCTTCACGCACCCTCGGACACGAAAGTTCTCAAAGCACGAAAGAAATTGCCGATCCTCGATCTCAAAAAGATCCCTCCGAGATATTTACCCACGGGGCTCGAGGCCCACGATCTTTAAACACAACACTACTGTCTCACGACCGTTTATCCGAAAGATGGGACTCGGATTTTAAACCCAGACGCACTCACGAGTTGGTTAAAACACCTCAGTTCGTGTACCTACAAAAAAATTTAAACTTTTTAAACAGAAAGTGCCTCTTTTAATAGACTAATACATGACTAAGCCAGGCCTCCTGTTATACCAGAAACCGAATTTACGATTATGATCCTCCTCCAGACCAATCAGAAGATTTGTCCATGATTATGCCAGGCCTCCTGCACTATCAGAGGGCTTAATTGATCTCCTTTTCATATTCCGATGCCTTGATAATAGTTAAGCCACAACCTACCAGAGGCCGTATTCAAGTTTATACCCTCCTCATAACTCCTGACTTATTGCTATTGAAAGCCTCAACCATGATTAATCCAGGCCTCCTGAGAGAAGCCTTATCCATAATTAAGCCACTACCCCTGACTTCCCAAAGGCTGTTTTTACGATTACTACCCTCCTTATGACCAATCAGAGGCCTTATCCATTATTAAGCCACTCCTCCTAACCAAAGGTTGTATTCACGATAAAGAACCTTCTCCTCACCATTTTGCACCTTTTTTTATAACTCGATTGGTGCAATTTGGAACCCCCAATTCTTCAAATCGTTTCTTCGGCGTTCTTCAGTTCCCTATTTCAATTTCTCGAATTAAAATGTGTTTAAATTAAAATATGTATGTTAAATTAAAATGAAATGTTGGAAGTTGATAAAAATATCTTTTGCTAATCGTATTATTTTATTGGAGTTCTTTATTTTGATAGGTATTATAAATCTACCATCGCTATTGTTTAGAAAGACAGCAAAGTGCTTTACAGTTTTGACTTTAGTTACATGAATTTCCAATAATATGATTTGATTTTCACTGGGTATTATTAACTTCCAAATTATGTTTGTTTTGTCAATACGAAATGGAGCTTTCAAACTATCATTGTTATTTTGCAACAAAACACGTTGGTGGACAAGTCATTAAAGGATCGAAAATTTAATTTTATCTGTTGTTTTCAGATCTTAATTTAAAGGGGGATATTACAAAAGGATTAATAGAAATCAAACTTTGTTTTTCATTTTTCTCGAAATCGCTTTTTTGTCGCTTTCATCTTTTTTCCCCCTGCAACTTCATTTTGGAGGGACGTGGCTTCCTTTGAAAGTTGAAATAATTCTTAGATGACTCCATCACCCTCAAAAATCGATTCAAAGTCTTTAGTGCAGTCCAGTGGATTCCTGGACTCACGTCATTCTGAAGTTTTAATCCTGATCACTTGGATCAGTTATTTTCTCAAAGATCAGATTTTCAGAAGCAGTGGCAAAAGAAACGAAATTTTAATAGTTTGCCTCTCATCCTAATCCAATTGTTCCCCTCTCAGTTTAATCCTAGTAGGCCCTAAAGGGGTTTGAAATGAGCGGAATTAATTTTACAAAGTTTGTCGAAGCCTAATTTATCCTCAGGAGTTCCCCAAAATACAAGTTTTAAATTTCCTCCGGGAAATGAAATCTCCGTTTCTACTCCTGGATTATTTGCTTACGAAATTTTACAACGAATTTTAATTGAAATTTTTAAATAATCATTCTCATTAGATGAATTTAAATTTAAACGCATTTTTATCATAAATTAAAACTAAATTAAAGAATGATGTACTTAAATTAATTAAATGAGGTGAGGGCGTGAATGAAATTAAAAGAAAAAAAATATAATATTGGTAAATATTTTATGAATATTATTGGAATTTGATTCCCTTTGTTCTCTCCATTGGTTGGTTCTCCAAAAAAAAAAAAAAGTTTAGTTTATCCGAATCGTTAATTATTTTAAATTATTAAAGGTAAAAAGAATAATTTATTTTAGGTAAATGTCAATACTTCAAGTATACTAATTCTTAATTCTCCCTTGAGGCCTTTTTTAAATAAAACACGATTTTAATTTGGATCAAACAAAAGGGTGAAATGCAATAAAAATAAACTTTTCCTTTTTGGTTTATTCTGATCAAAGGCGCATTTTGAAATAAAACGACTTTTTTTAGAAAAAATAAAAATTATAAAAAATATATAAATATGTATATGGAATATTTTTGTTCACCTACCTAATTACTTTTTTTCCCCCACTCAAACAATTTGAATTTGTAATTTTGCACCGATAACTGTGATTGGAAGGTTATATGAAGGTTCGGAAGGATTGGAAACTCATTAAGATCAGCTTTATCGTGCTAAAGTCCTCGTCGTCATACATGAAAAAGAATAAGAGAGGGGGGGGGGTCTTGTGCCATCTTGACCTATCTTCGACTAACGATCCGTAACACGTTTCAGGCTGGAGGAGCCTCGCTTTAAGGTTATCATATCATCACCCACACATAACAACAAAATGTCAGCAAGCTGGTTAATTAGGCGTCGAGTATTTTTTTGTCATAAGTTGGATAGTAACCTTTGAATTCAAAATTGAAGGCTTCCCAGGGCCTAAAGAAAGATAATAATATGTTGTATTTTAATTTTTAGACAAAAAAAATCAGTTTTCTGGGGTTTTTGAATGGTTATAAAGGGAAGAATGATGCAGCAAAAATTACAGTCTGCCCATATAGAGGCTGACGAAAATATGGTACCTATTTTTTTAAGAAGTGATTTGAATTCAATGAGATGTTTGAAAGCATATTTTATTGCTTCGTTTTAAAAGAAGGAGATAACGAAACGTATAATGGGGTCTCATTATAACACGTGGAGTCAATAAACAGGTCTCCGATCTTGTAAATGAGCTACTGCAATCCGTAAAATCTACGCTTGGTCACGTACGACCATTTTACGAAGGCAGAAAATTTTGAACTTGAAAAAAAGCAGTTTTTTAAATATTTTTCAAAAAAGGAGATTTTATAGATTTTCTGTATGGAGGTAAAATTCATAATTGCTTCTGTTCCAAACCTTTTATGTCCGTGTATGGAAAAGCCGGAATGGCGTACTCGAGAAAATCCCACCGGATTTTTACATCGGGGCGAAAAAAGGGCTTTTAGTTCGGAATCCTCTAATTACGGACGCCTCTAATCACAGGCCGAAGGCGAGATAAACGCCCTTTCGGTTAAAGCATCTTTTTTTCAAACAACATCCTTTAAAAAAATGTTTTTCAAAAATTCAAAATGGAGTTTGGTTTTGTCGACTCGTATTTCAGGTAAAATAGGGTCCATGTCAGATCCAGAGTCAATAAATAGTAGAAACGAACCAGTCTAGAGGTCATAATGCACGAATCTCAAACTGGGTGATATCAGGATGTTTTCCCATCAAAGATTGCTTTAGGACAAAATCAGTCGTGCGTCACCCAAGTTTCCCACAGATTGCATTTCTTAATCTCAATAATAATAATTACAGAGCGTTTAAATCAAAAAGTCATTTGAGTCAAAAAAAGAAAAAAGCCTCCCTTATCCAAACTATTAATTATATCGATTACCAAAGGTTCACGGAGTCCCGATCTGTCCGTGAGGTGCCTGTCACGAACTTTCAAGCCTGGGCTGTTTACATAAAAAAATTCCCCGGGGGCCTTTCGAGATGCATTTCTTCACGCTTTTCTCACATTTCCGATTTTACAAAAAACCACGAGTTTTACGAGCAGTTTCGACATGTTGGGCATTTATGGACGTTTCGGCTTTAATAACGGTAATCGCCCTCTCATTAGACTCTCCGAAGGGGCTTCCGCCTGAACGTTTTTCTATTGAGTTGTAAAAATGCAAATCAACGGCCTTAAACCGCTAATTGTCCCTCTTCATGTTTTACTGCCGGAGGGCTATTTTAAAATCGAATACCTAGGGAATACAAAACCGTTCATAAGTACCGATAAACGTCGATGATTTTTGCACTTTCAAAGCCTCTCGTCCCTGCATAAAAAGTAATTTTTTTTCCCTACCCCCTTGTCTTTTTTAAACCGAACTTACTACTCTCTGCCATGGCCAACCTATTCGATTGAGGGCCCTGCACCCAAGATATAATTTTATTTCTTTTTAGACAGTGCTCACTGTCCGTTCACCGTAATTCCATCGGTTCACAGACAGATTTTGGACTTCACTTTTGCATGGGATCACTCTAAGAAATCTAGGTCAAGCCATTCTCAAAATGTTTCTATTTGAAGTTGTTGTTTTGAAGGCGTTTTTTGGTCGATTTTGAGAAGTCTGGGTGAGTTTACACTGCTAGCTTCTGGTGAATAAAATCGAATTACGACATAAAAAGACTGCAACTTATATTCTGTCTTGTTTTCCAGACAAATATTCCTTTTTTAGTATGCAAACGGTCGGGAAACCGGTTTTTTAAAAGATGCATATAAAAAGGGCGATGACTAAGTAGGTATCGCGTTCGGTAGTGAGCATGAACGCCAACGCGGCCACGCACGGGGTCCAAAAACGACAAGCGGCGACGCATATTTACACATTCCGCACGGTTTGTTTACCCCCGATCTCTATCCTTGAGCCTAGAAGGGGAGGAGGGACCGATCTTGTCAAGTTTAAAACCCATTAGATGCGTCCAACAATGCCAAAACGCCTTACGAAACGAATTCTCAGGGCCATTTTGAGATGCAACCACATCCAGAATAAAATAGACTACTCGGATAAGTCTCGGGAAATCTAAATCGATTTGAAATGCAGTTTCGGTCTAAATGTGGCGGCTTTGCAATGAGTTGGGGAGAGGAAAGAGAGGCGGTTGACGAACGCGAAAACCTTGGCCTTGCACGCGCCTCCCATTTCGCTTTGATAGGCCTCGTGCGTATCTCAAGGGCGTTCGATGTCTCTCTCGCTCTCGCGAACAATGCGACACGTGTGCCTCAAACTTATAATTTATTAATACCCAAGTACATATATGAATCAATAATTCGTATATAATAAACTGATTGTGTTAAAAGACTCTAAAATTAGGGAAAAGGTTAATAAAAACGTCAACAAAAAAAATTAAAATTTTGAACTGTAAAAAATTGGCTCAGAATATCAAGGATATACCATTTTAGAAAAAGAAACCAACTTCACCGAATAAATTTTAGTATTATACCGCATACATTAAATTATTTCTTGAACAGAAAAGTTGGGGAGATTATACATTATGTTGGAAGCAGAGTAGGGCGTAATTGAATTACATTGTAATTGAATTAATAATGGAATTACAATGTAATTGAATTACATTGTAATCGAATTACTTTTATAGTAAGTAATTGAATTACTTTTTATAGAAAGTAATTGAATTACATTGTAATTCGATTACATTTAATTTGTAATTAGATTACATTTTCAATTACAAATTACAAAAAATCAAAAAATATCTATTTTCACTAAATTTTCAAAAAAAAAATGAAAAACGACCCTTTAGAATTCATTTTCAAAGCAAAAGACATTCTAGATGGCATAATACTCCTAAAAAGACACTCTAGAATCCTTTATCATTGAAAAGAGACCCTCTAGAATTCATTTTCAAAGTAAAAGGCATTCTAGGTGCCATTATAATCCTAAAATGACACTCTGGGTTTATTTATGAACGATAAATGACCCTCTAGAATCCTTCATCATCGAAAAACGACACTCTAGACTTCATCATCACAGAAAAAGACTGCTTACAGCAAGTTTAGCCAAATAGCACAGTCAATATACTCTTATAAATATATAAATAAATACATTGAAGAAAAATATAAAGATATAAGGCAATATCCAGCAACAAAAAGAGAACAAAAAGGGATCAAAAACCGGTATAAAAATTAAAAAAAAAAATTATATAAAAAGCTATCATTAATAAATACTATGCATGTATAAAAATAAATAAATGGTATATTTTAGGAAACTGTATAATTATACATAATATATTAGCTGTAATATGTGTATTTAGTAATGATGCCATTCTGTTTTCTGACAACACAGCAATAGTCTCTTCTCACATGGACTTAAACATGGTCAAAAATCTTTCCCAAAAATGTGATGAGGCTCAGAACTGGTGCCATGCTAATAGGTTACGCTTAAATCTTCCAAAATCGTAGAGGTTGCTGTTTACTCTCAGAGCCGTTGATGAAAGTCCAACAAGCTCCATTTAGGGTTCATTCTTGATAAAAATTTATGCTGGGATGACCATATTGACATGGTATCCAAAAAGTTTTCTAAAGTTTCTCCTCCGAAGGTTACAATCGCATTTATCAACAGATGCTCTCAAGATGGCGTATTACGGATATTTCCTCAGCCATCTTCAATACGGGCTGTTGCTTTGGGGGAATGGTTCACACCTAATTGATCTTTTTCGTACATATTCAGAAATTGGCAATTAGAATTTTAGCAAAGGAAAATCCTAGAGAAAGTTCTTTTATTTAAAAAAATTATGTATCCTCCCTTTTCCATGTTTGTATGTTCTTGAGGTATTGCAGTATGTAAAAAATAACGAGACATTATTTTCCAAAGTAGGTGATGCATACTGCAGGAGGATTACAAGTACCATGGTGCAGACTAAAGAAAGCGAAGTCATTAGAGAAAAATATCAAAGAAAATTTTTATAATATCTTCTCAGTTAAATTAAAATTATTGAATTAATTAAACAAATAGAAATATCTACTAAAATAAATCATGTGAAGACTTAACGCCCCGAAAGAGAATTTTCTCTGGGGCGGGGGCCGTTTTGATACGGTGATAAAACCTTCACAAACAAGGCCAGACTCCAGAGCACAACCATGAATCCGGTAGGCGTTCAAAAGATAACCATCGAAAACCGTTTAAAAAAACGTCTTCGAAAATTGCGTCCGCATTTTTTTCTTCTCTTCATTCCCTTTCTGAATTTCCAGATGAAATCGTAAACAACTCGTTTTATGATAATAAAAATAAAAGTTTACTTGGCAAAAATCAATGAAAGGAGAGAAAAAAAAATTTGGGTCAAGAAGTATTTTCAAAGAAAAACCTCAAAACTTCTTACGTGGTCGTTAGAGCGAGATTCGAACTCGACGCTTTCAAAGGAATAATCGAAATCCTTTTTTTATGAAAGGTCTTCCGGGAAAAGTAAAGGATTTCAGGATAGTTTTCTTTTTGGAGTCTATTTTATTGCAGCTCGGAACGATTTATAGTTTCTAATATCATGGGAATTTTCATCTTAACGTTTGAATCTATGATACTTATTTTTAATATTTCTGGTTGAATTTTCTTCGAACCACTTGGCCAAAGAAAGGTGAAAACGCCTACTTTCTGATTAAAAACACGACAATATTAAGTTGGGTATTAATGACTAAAGCAATTTTTTAAGTTTTTTGGTACCTGACCTCAGGATTTCTAAACCTTGGGATATTCTTATTTGAACTCAGAAAATCTGGGAAATATCAAACTTAAGAGTAAAATGGCTTTGAAATGTGACAAGTTCACCTCTTTATGGAAAAATTGGCGTATAAGAAATTCAGTGATGTGGTAGAAGGAACTCAAACACTTTTGTTAATTCGATTCTTTCTACATCCATCACATCGCCACCACCTTCCCCCCACGCTTCCTCTGGAGAATGAAGGGGAATGTGGGCGATGGTCTATTTTTTGTGGTGAGGTCTGTAGAGCCCCAATTCTTTGAGAATTCAGACCTAAAATTATTCAATTTAAGCACAAAACTACAGTCAAAACATGCGAACCTGTCAAAATTAAAACGCCTTTTGTAATATTAAAAGCGTCGAAAAGAGGCTTAAAAGAATCTCCATTTTTATCGTAAGTTGAAACGAAATATTCGTGGGAGTGAGTTTGTTTAGCAGGGTACTCTGTTTGCCATTGGAAACTTGAATTAGGTATCTCCTTACTTTTGACATAAAAGTACTTAAAATACTGAGGGCGTCACAGATTTAGTAGACGAATCACGAATTGACTTCAAGGAGAAGGATCTTTAAACATCAAGTTGACATAATCACCGGATGCAAGATTGACGCATTTAAATTTTGTTTTTAGCGGATTTTTATTTTTAGCATTATTCAAATGTTTTAAACATTCAAAAAGATTTCCGATCAAAACTGTATTTCCATAGAAATTAGAATAAGGTTATTGACCTAAAATATTGCAGTTACCTGTGACCTACATCGGTCCAGCAGCTCCCCATCTCTCCTAAGGATGATCACTGATGACTGATGGCGATGAGTGACTTAGAAAAGGACTATCGTTGGAAAAATCTGCATTTTACTGAATTAAAACATAACTAATAATTTTATTGTCTTTTATCTTTTCTTCACCCTACATCACACTTTTCTTTCACCTTTTCTGAAAAGTGAAAAGCCCTTTTCTTAACCTTAAAATTTGCTTGCTTCCGGTTGGAATCAACGCGACATGAAACTATGTTCAAACCCTGGTTTTATTATCTCGAATTTTATTTTTAAAGTTGACATTTCTCCTTTTGTTAATGATCAAGCGTTTGTGCCAAAAAATTCGAATAGAATGACGCCAAAAGACATGAATTTCACACGAAAGGAAGGTGAAGGCCGCTTCGTGAAGGCTTTTTTAACGAGAGAGAGAAAAAAAAAGACACACGTGGCAGAGTTATCGCCCTTAAAATTATCCCGCGTTGAATAAACATTTTTCTCCCAAGAAAATCTATTCGGTAGGGAATAAATCGAACGGCTAAACGACTTAAGCATAAAAAGTGATTTTACTCATCGATAATGACCCAAAATCTTTATAAATAAGCTCTTCTCGTCGAAGATTTGTCTACGAACTAAGAATGGAAGGTTGAAGGTATCCTTACTCATTGGAAAAACATCAAAATCAGCCTAAAAGTGTCCATTTATAAAAGCTTAAAATTTTAATAAAAGTCCTTCACCTCATAAAAGGTTCAAAATTTGAACAAGTACTCACAGAAAAAGGTTCACAGTCCTCCTGAAAGTGTGTTTTCTTCTCAATAAAGTTTTACCATTATTCTCAACAAACTTGAAATTACATAATTTTCAAGATTAGTCATCACTCATCACTTGTCATTCATTAGTATCTTGTATGGCCAACTTTGTGGAATATGAGGATTTAGCATTTATCCAATGGAAATTCATTTCTTCCCTAAACTGCCTCATGCACTTTTTTTCTTATCATGAAACCTTATCATGAGCAGCTTATCAGTTTTTACCGACGAAATTTTCCAGAGAAAATTCGCTCAAAGCATGACTTTTGCCACTTTTCACTCTCAGATTAAAAGGTAAATTGTTTATTTTAATAAGAGCAATTATTAATATTTTTTAAAAACAGATTTTTTTCGTGTGATAACGGTGCAGCTTTCCTTTTAAGTCCAGACAGACCGAAATTTGAAGGAAAAAATTCGTGTAATGCCATAATAATGAATTATGTACTAGGCAATGGGAAGCTTAATTAGGCACTAATGAAACTACTAATTAAAACTAAAATATTTCTAAATGCTTCATTAAAAGTAAAGGAGTTAATTGTTTGAGTGATCGTTAAATAAATCAATTTATTTCAGGAAAACTAAATAAGGCTTTTAGTGTTTGAATTTTTTCATCATTTGCCTAAATCATTTTGTTGTTTATTAGTGTTATTAATTTTTTTTTTGTACATTCTGGGCCCAGAACTTGGATTTTTGCTCGCATGAGCTGCCTGCAACACCAACAGAGGAAGCAAAATTGTTTTTCAGCCTGGGAAATGAACCCTAAATTACCCAAACCTAAAATTCAAACCCAATATTTTCACCTAAATAATATGAACTCCTCTATAATTCCTTATCAAAGAACCGGTTGCCATGGTAACCATTTTTTTCATTTGAGTTTATTTGATAACAGATTTTTAGGTATTTTTTCCATTGGATATCATCGTTACTTAAAGGAACACATCCTAGGATTTCATTTTCAATTTTTTTAGGTTAATTTGAATAGTGAGTGTTGTTTTATGCAATCTAATTAGCATCCTCGTAATAGATGGATAGCCTAAAAGCTTCCTCGAAGGGTCTTGAATGAAGTATTTCCCTCTTTATTAGTCTAAAAATAGGTTTTTGGGTTGTTTTTTTTTTCCCCGTATGTAATCCCGGACCTCGGGCAAGGGTGAGTCCGTTGCGGAGGCGGAGCGGGTCGATAGCGCCGTCTGCCTCCATCGACGGGGTCATTGCCCACCCCACTCCGGCAGACGCCCTCTTTCGGCTTTCAACCTCTCTACCCCAACCCCCCAACGCCCAAAAGGCCCAAAGCGGTCTATAAGGGCATTTTAGACCAAATGTCATTTTTTACGGTCATAATATGAGGTTTCCTTAACTTTATTTATGTTTTTCCTTTTTTAATATGAATGTGCGGTTACGACAGATACCACAAGTGACATCGCAAACAATAATTTATCTATGCTTTTTTTTTTTTTTTTAAACCGTCTTCCCCATGAAGGCAAGGGGACTCCTGAAATACAAAGTGGTGAAAAATTCCTTTTCTCGAAAATGTAGTTTGTTAAATTTAAAGTTTTCCGGGCATCCAGCTTTGGTTGAGTTAAGGCCTATTATCTGATGATTCCTCATTATTTCGATATCGAATGCTCTGGCCGAACATTGTAGAAGCAAGAGGAGAGTTGCCTTCAGACACACATAATTATTATGATTGACTTTCTATAGGTTAGATATTGAAACTTTTGAATGGCATCAGCCCCAAGCTAGAAGTCCTTTTCAGCTAAATTAACCCTTTGATACTATACATTACCCCGTTAACTAAATTTTGAAAGATGTCCAAAAATTATAAAAAATACAATTCACCAAAAGAAAGTAAAAAATAAAAAAGTAATTTCAACAATTTTTTTTTTCTTCTTCGAATGAGACCAATTTTGGTGACGAATGAGACCAAATTTGGCAATAGAAATAAAAAAGGTTTTATGGGAAAAAAAATCTTGACTCGCAAGACGGATTTTTAGGACCGTAACGTTTTTGAAGAATTATTTAAAAGCTTAGTATGTACTTTTTAGGTAATTAGGTAAACAAAATGTATTAAAGTTAGTTGGTAGGTACTTTCTTTATAAGTAGATTGTTTTATGGATAAAGCCCATTATTAATGCGCACATTCAAAATGTGTTAAAAGTTAGGGTACATTCAAATTTAGTGTTTGTTTTAAATTAATCATAATGGAGACGGAAGTTATTACGGTTTTTGTTTAGTAAATCTCCTTTAGAAACAAAATGTAATGACGGCCCCTGTAAAAGCAAGGGTTGTAATGCGAAAGGGGACAAGAAGGGGCAAAGGGAGAGAGAGCTTTTTGCCCAGGAAAGGGTAAATTTGTTGAGTTAGGTTAGTATTTAGGACAAGGAGTTCAGCGAACCCACTTTTACGACCTTCCCCTAAAACCGTGCTCCCCTTTTAACATCCCCTAAACGACGGGTTTTCTCTCTTGTCATACTATCAAAATGGAACATAATTTTCATGAAAACTTTCGGTCGTTCCTGGTTTGAATGATGGTGAGAATTATGCAGGAAAAATTAAATGAGGTTAACAA
Source organism: Orius laevigatus (assembly GCA_018703685.1). Classification (NCBI taxonomy): domain Eukaryota; kingdom Metazoa; phylum Arthropoda; class Insecta; order Hemiptera; family Anthocoridae; genus Orius; species Orius laevigatus. Next base: position 1,620 of record JAGWEN010000566.1, on the reverse strand, counting down.
AAAGTCCCATTAGTTGAATGTTCCAGAAAGGGAGATTGGCTTCTGCCCTGTTGAACAGCACACCCTATGCAACTATCAAGAAATTTAAAAAAATTTAAAATTGCAAATTTTTCTGTAATATTTGCGCAATATTGAATTTGAAATTCGGTATCGAACGATGGCGAGTTGCGTGTTCCGTGACGGAAAGAAAAAGGGGCGCGATTAAAGGGGCCGTGTGTCCTGGTAGGGCCATCCATGTCTGACCCCGCTAAATATAAATTCGGAAAAAAAAAAACCTTAAAAACTTCTAGACAGAAAAGTTACCAGACGAATGCACTTTTCAACCCCCTTCCATTCCTGTCTATCTTTAAATCGAAAATTTGAGTTGACGTCCTTTTTGACGAATTTGCCAGCGTTCCAGATCGATTTTAAGGCCTCGTTCCGTCTCTTTACGTTTATTAACCTCACTTGTAAATAAGAAATAATAATCTAAAGCTTTTACGCTGCCAGTTAGGAACCTTAAGGGATGAGTGGAGCCCAATTAGGGATCAACATCGGATTTTCCGTTTCCGACTTGACTATTCCAGGGATTACGAAAGTTGGGATCCCAAATGGCCCTCCTTTATGTGGGCTAAAATTCGGGCCATGAAAGAGGCTTCAGCCATAAATGAAATTGAGCCATCAGTTGGTATTAGCTTATTTGATAAAGATACAAAATCTTCCTAAAAAATGGTAAACCGTGTCAAATAAAAGTTCAAAATTTGGCCACAAATGGCTGAAAAATGTCTTTTCTAGTCAAATTCTGGCTAAAAAGGATCTTTTCTTATAAAAGTTCAAAATTAGGCTAAAAAGGGTCTAAATCAAGCTGAAAAGTTTCTCTCCGTGAAAAAAAAGGTCAAAATCTGGATGAAAAGGGTCTCTTCTTGTCAAAAAGGTTTCAAAATCAGACTGAAAAGAGTCTTTTCTTGTCTAAAAGGGTCAAAATCTAGACTTTTGTCTTCCCAGAAATGAGGTCCCTACGCATGAGGTCAATGAATGTTCCTTAAAAATCTTTGAAAATACTTAAAATCACGCATAATACGTACTATGTGGTCACCCTAATAAGATGTAAATCTTAAAAATTTGATTGAAAGTTGGGCCTCAAGTGGGATTCGACCTCTGCCCGGTAAGGAGGAGGTCGTAGGTTCGAATCCCACTTGAGGCCCAACTTTTTTTTCGTCTTTTTCCCTAATTTACTCAGTTTAATTTAAATATTTGACGTCACTCCTATTACGTAAAAGGAGGAAAGAATTTTTTTTTCCCCAAAAACGTGCCTAATCTGATGAAGGGTGGCCACTGGGGTGTACCCCAAAACATGTGTCACTGCAAATGACATAAATATCAATAATTGTAATGTCTTGGAGGCAATAAAGTTTTCTTTTCAAAAAAAGATGTTTATTTGAAAAATTGATCAATATTGAATAAAATCCCTTATCCACGGCTGAAGAATTTATTGGTCGCGATTTTTATCAAAGTGCTGCTCTTCACGGAAGCCGATCGGTTGAGGGGGGCCCCCGCGCGTGGTAATTAAGCCTCGAGGATAAGGGTCTAAAGGGTCTGAAGGTGGATTTTCCGTTCGCCTCCGTATCAGCCCGGGTCGCG
>JAGWEN010000565.1:67500-75248 GCA_018703685.1 Orius laevigatus | reverse complement strand
TTAGCAGGAGTGTTATGAGTCACAATCTAAAGACTATTCAGACATCACTTCGTAATATACGAAAATCATTAAGCATAAGAGCGTCCCCAACCCCGAAACGACACAAACACCCCCAAACCCCTCTTGCCTAATAAACTCAGTAGCATAAAGTTTTTAAATTACCTAACTTTAAAATCTTGTAATAAAAATAATTTATATTGATAAACGAAGTGTTTCTGCTATTTATATACTAATTTTATTGTATTAATTACATTTCATTTTCCCTTGTTATTGCATCATTTTTTGATTGATTCTAGCGGATATTCCGTAGTGGAAAGTGAGTGCACCTTATTCCAGGGGGGTGCGTCACGGAGGCTCCCAGGCTAAGCCGGACGTATACCCCTACACTCATTGCTCGTGATCAGGAAGCTCTGGGGAAGTCACAAACATATATAGGATGTTCCTGTTCATGTCTGTGACCTATATTAATGTACTATTAATATGGTAACCCTCCTGGGTTACAAGCGATTCATTGTTTTATTTATTTTTAAACATACTTTGGCCCAAACCTACCTACATGAATCAAATATGTAATTACCCTAGTAAACTAGCAGGGTTTCGATCGCCACCAGCAGGAACAGCCCTGGACTCAGATAAAGCTTAAAACTATCAAAATGAAAATATCAGGAATATCATCATACGCATCTCACACGATTTACGGACCCATAATTCTATAATTTCCAAGCAGCGCCAGCGGTAAAGGAACATATGATAAATCACTCAGAAACTAGACAGAATCAGTATATATCACAAGAGCAGCCACAATCGACCGCCGCAAAACAACCCCTCGAGGACACCTCTCCGCCCGCACCTTACTCACACAACGAACTTCATCCAAATATTTCGATGCTTTGCTATATGAGTACACCCCGCCGAACAAACTTATCGTCAGCATTATTCCTCTGCGCACACCCGACTTCGTATGAACTGCTCATCCACTCCCCCCCGACCATAACCAGCACTTGTTTCATTTGCCCCCTCCGACGTACAAAAGCACGCTTCAAACTATGCACGATGCCCGTATCAAGGCCCCCCATAGGTGACGACATCATCAGTCACGATCGGAACAGCCTACGGATGTAGCTCGTAATCCCCCCTCCCTCCCCCACCTCCCCTCCCCCCCATAGCCCTCTTCCCCCCCCGTCCTCACCCCCATCACTATCACAACTCTCCCCAATTTCATGACTTGTTAGCACGTCCGTACATAACGGACTCGAGATCATGTAAGGGAGCAAAAATCGCGTACCTCGCATTCTCCCTTAAGGCCAACGTATCAACAACAGGCTAAGCGAGCAAAGGGTAGACAACGCCAATGCCACGACAATTCAGTCGAGTTAACCCTGACGCGTCATGTCTAGCTTCAGCTACCTCTATATATCGAGACGACAGTTCGGAAGGCCGCACCTTGCTAGCAGGATACTGTCATCCGGTAATACTCGCACCACCTTCCCTCTCACACAAGTAGTATCCTCTCGGGAGTAATCTCCGTCGTATAAGAGCGAACTTGTGACCATGCCATAGTTCTGCCCTGTACATTCGAGTATGTCACGTGAAATACATAAGATACATTATACTCTTTTGCCCATCCAGTTGTGTTATAGGACCGAATATTGTTTAAACGCATAAGGAATAAATAAAATATAAGTTAAATTACAAAAAAAGTTTGGCCGTTCTCTCGTAAGTCAACTAATTTATCAACCCCGGATAATTTTCAGGGCCCCCCTCACAAATAAAACATATAAAACATATGGCCATCATTTTAACTAATAGTTCGATCAAAACCGTAAGCGCAACTTCAAATTTAGTCAAAATTCAACTCTTGAAATCTGTTGCTGGAGGGATATGATAAAAGCTTGAAAAGAACCTCTGCGCACCCTGCAACTTCTCGCCAATTGAAATCCCCCATGCACGCGTCTATACAAGGCTGTTATCCGTCATGCCCGATACCCGATAAATTAAAACAAACATTCACTAGAACGAGCCCGCAATAGCGCCGTAGCAGGCACGCACTCCCAATGTCCCTGCTTTCCTCCGGAAATAACCGCCTAAAAGCTGTACTCAGATCTATACCATCTGACAAAGAAAGTACGAATACAACCTCTTTCCACGTCCCTGCTGCCCACGCGACGGACTCATTCGTCTATTACTCATAGTATTTATACGACATACAAACTAAAATAGGTTATTAAATGAAACAGGAACTGTTACTCTTCTATTTTGGCGCTATACAAAAACGAAAAAAAAAAAAAAAAACCCCCAAAAAAAGCCTCGAGGCAGGCCTCGAGATCAGCAGCGGATTTTCCTCCCGGAAGGAACCCTTCCTAAGCCTATACTTTGCACTGTCCTAAGTACTTGTCCCACCCGCCCCCAGCGCCTAGTTTCTGCTACCTAGTTCTAGCCTCTAGCATGTCCTAGTTTTAACCAGGCCCTATGAGGTCCAGAACCGCTTAAGTGCCGCATTTTAACTGTACTTTACTACTTAAAATATGGTCTCGGCCCCGCAGTTATAATATCATTTGCCGTCTACATTATCCGAACCATTCACACCTTCTCACGCGCTATCGCAAGAACTATTACGAAAGAATACCATAGGCCCTTTAGCAATGAGCCCCAGAACATCTTCCGCTGGCCATGTTTGCCTAACCGTCTAGCCCTAATTCATTGACTTCCTGTGCCGGGCAGGCATCAGACATTCCTATCACGATTTCTACATACCAATGACGCTCAAACTTATGATAGGTTCCAAGGGTAACAAGAAAATCACGAAATCCCATTTAGGCCCCTTAGCGACAATGTCCACAGAACCCGATCCTTTGAAATGTGAACGCCTGCTCATTAACTATTGTTACTACCTCGCGCCCCTAAGCGACTTTTCCCGGTGCACGCCTTTTTAACCATCTCTAACCATCAGGCTCGAGAAATCACGAAATATGCCCCCTTCTATCGCCCCCTAAGCGTAAGCCCACAAACCCCCCGTCCCCCCCCCCCCCTCCCACCCCTCCCCCCCCCCTCCCCCCCCCCCCCTCCCCCCCCTCCCCCCCCCCTACCCCATCCTACCTACCCTCCCCTCTATCGCCAGCGCAACCACACAAACCCACCTCCCTTCTATATCTCCCCACCCCACACCCCCCAATCCTACTCTCATAATACTACCAGCAACGCCCTTCTCATCTCGATATCAAGCCATTTTCAATAATGGTCTCTCTACCTGCCGTGAACAAGATTGCCTTAAATACAAGTCTGTGTTTCAATTACAAACAATCCTAGCTCGAGCTTACGCGTCGCGCCTACATATATAAACGTGTATATAATATATATATAATACTTTTTTCGCTTGTTGCTTATTTGACGCTGAAAACAGCGAAAGTTAAAAACATATAAAAAGAAACTCACAGATTAAAGGATTAAATTTTCTTCTTTATTCCCTTTTTGTCTTAGGATAGATGTATTAGAAGCCACTCTACTTCAGCAGCCATGACCCAGAATTAGAAGTATAGTTAGAACGCGGCGAGTTTCACAGTCGACATGCTTGTTCGCAAGGGAGGCTACTTACAGGACTATCCCACAAACCCCGCTCCTGTTCCGCACGTTCCTCCATGCGCTTCGGAGCGCGTTGACGCCTGTCGGCACGCGGGGATAGACGGTGTTTATTGATCTGTTGTGTCCATGTGACAGAGGATTTGCGGGGGGCCGGGCGGAGTATAGATATAAGGAAGCAGCAGGCGAATTAAGGGAGAATTAGCGACGACTATTATCTTATTTCTTTGGGTAAGGAGTAGAGACCGTAAAAACCCCCCAAAAAAAATGAATAAAAAATAAAAAAATAAATAAAATAATAAAAAAAAAAAATAAAAAATAAAAAAAATAAAAACAAAAATTAATAATAAAAAATATAAAAAATACAAAAAAATAAAAAAAAAAATAAAAAAAAAAAATATAAAAAAAAAAAAAAAAAAATACTATAAAATAAAGGAAATATATATAAAATAAAATAAATAATAAAAATAAAAACCTTCTAAAATCTCGCTTTACTTTTACAACGTTGATCCCGGGCGGGATGTGGGCCCCCAAGGACCAGATGAAAACCTCTTTCCCAAGACTTTAAATCTATTTCAGATGTGGTTTCGGGGCAGTTCTTTATTATGATAACTTTGTATGTTTCATCTAAGGTCGGGGAGGGGTTATGGGTGCGGGCATGTCTAGGTGATGGTAGATGGCAGGAGGGTCTTTGACGTCTTTTCTATGGTTATTCAGGCGGAGGTTAAAGGGTGTAATGGTGTGGCCGACATAGAAGGAGGTACAGAAGTTACATTTTAGGATATAAACTACTCGTGGGGTCTGGCAGGAGGAGTGAGATCTGATTTGGACGGTGACGTTGTTGACGGGACTGGTGAAGCTGGTGTCGGAAAGGATTAGGGGGCAGACTTTGCATCTGGGACGGTTACATGGGTAGGTGCCGGGTGGCAGGACTGTAGGGATAGGTTTTGTATGGGTCAAAATATTTCGAAGATTTGGTGGGCGTCTGAAGGTAACTTTGGGGGCATGTGGGAGTAGGTCTTGGGTTTGGGGGTGTGCTAGGATGAGGGGCGAGAGGTCTTTGATTAATTTTCTGACTTTTTCTAAACCAGGGGAGTATTGGGTGATGAAGATGGGGCAGTTGGAAGTGGAGGGTTTGGGTTGGGGTTGGAAGGATTTGTGAGCCGGAAGGATTCTCTTGTCTATTACTTTATCTGGATAATTGCTTTTCTTTAGATTGCTTTTTAGGTTGTCAATGTTATGATTCAGGGATTGAGGTGTATTGCAAAGGCGGTGGTAACGGGTAGATAGAGAATAAGGAATGGAACGGAAGACGTGACGGGGGTGGCAACTATTAAAGTCAAGGTATCTTTGAGGGTTGATGGTTTTGTGGTAAATGGACGTATTTAAATCGTTGTTCTCGGTGACGGTGATCTGTATGTCTAGGAAGGGGATTGAGGATTTGGAGGATTGGGTGGTAAAGGTAACGGGGCTAGAGGAGGATAAGCTTGATAGGAATGAGTTAAGGTCGTCTTGGCTTTCGGTCCATATCATGGAAAATGTCATCAATGAACCTCAGCCACAGAAGTGGTTGGAGGGTTTGCTGGGATAGGAATTTTTGCTCGAGGGCCGCCATGAATAGGTTGGGCATACGAGGGTGCCATTGGACATTATATATTATATATATTTATATATTAATATAATATATTTATATTAATAGAACTATGTATGTTACTCTTAATGTTACTTTGTGATACCTCCAGGATCTAATGTCTCGACTTTGAGGGAACATTAAGCGGGTAGTCAATAAGAGGGAATTATTTTCTCCGACTTAGTGTTACCTAAAAGGGAAAAAGGGAATTTTGTGAAGCCGCGGCGGGGTACTATGGTTTTGATCACAGAGCTGAATATCGGGCTCCAAGAAGTCACTTCTCTACCCCTACCGTCTTCTCAATCACCCTAATTGCAATATTCATAGGCTGACCAACGTTAATTCCCTTACTAATTGCACTGATAAAACGAATGTCACATTCCTCTTTCACGTCTTTTACATGAGAAGACAAGGGGACATCTTTGTGTTGATTTAGATTAACTAAAAAATTACTATTATTAAATTATAGAAATACGGATTCAGCTGTCATCACAGATTTGATGAAGGGGTTTGTTAACGAGCTCTATATATGAACAATTCCCTTTTTCTCACCCCTCACTCTCCCATCCCCCGACCCAATTATTTTTCAAAAGAGCGGGTTCTTGATAGTTTTGAATATCGTCTCCCCTTCGCAGTATTTTCATTCCCGGACCGGCCGCGGCATCACGGAGGGGGGATTGTCACCCGTATTGCTTAGTCCATTTTTATTAGCGGATTTTTAAATAACGGTGATAGATCTCAAATTTCTTAGAATTCAACACACCGAATATTTACATTTAGTGCTTATTCATTTTAATGAAAAATTAATCAAAAATTTAAACATTGTACTCTCGTTGAAGTGAATATCTTGGCATACAAATAGAGGCGATGGCACAAGTGCTCACTAAAATACAATTATACCCCCACCACCACCCATAGCGTCGCCCATTATGCAAGTGGGTGCGGTTTCTTGGAAAGGTTTTGCAGGTTTTTGTGGGTGCCAATCAAAACCCCTTGTAACAAAACCCCCTCAAAGTGGACCGGAGGATTTACATTTCTTACTAAATTATCCAAGTCGTAAATTTTCCAAAATTTAGACCTCTCGGAAGATTCAAAACAACCATAATTAGACATTGGACTCAAAACTCGTACCAAAGTTAGTGTAAATTTTCTGGAGGGCCCGAAAGTTAAAGATTTGGATTATATTATCCTTTCCCAACGACACAGCACCCCCCCCACACTAACCTAATACATATCCAACAAGCACTTCACTGAATCTAAATGTGTTTTAAAGGATCGATTGATTCAAATAAATTATTGTACCTAATTTGTATGGCAATCTTACTCTTTTAGATAAGCGTGCGAGAGGGCCTAGGCTGGAGCGACTTCTCTCCAGTGTTGCTAGGCCATTTATATCAAAATGAGGGCTTTGATATTATTATATTTTTCTTTTCGTTTACTGGTGAACGCCATTTAATTTCTAAGAAATATACCGAAACTAGGCGAAAACAAAAAAACTATTGATTTTTTTGGTGTGATGAAAAATACGAAACAGCGACCGCACTAGTTTTTCATTTTACACTATACGAATTTTTTTATCTTAACAATTAAATCTAAAATTTAGGAAATTACAGCCATACCGACCCTAACCATCGTCGATACACACGCTAAGGTACTTAGGTGAGCTTGTAGTAGGTGGAACTACTGACTGTGCCATAAATCCAAGGTATCTGACAATACCTAGGAGGAACGTACGTAAACACGGAGATCACGATTTCCGCTTTTGAATTGGTGTTTATTAGTGATGTGAAAATAGTCATCAAAGTTATGACTATTCCTCAATTTGTCTTTTTAAAGTTTTACATTAATTTGGGAGCGAATCTTGAGGCACTAGTAAGAGTAAAAATCTAAATTTGAACAAGATCAGTAAACAAAAAATTGGATAGCAGACTATCGGATTGTGTGAGCGGAATTATATTGAATCTACAGAAACAAAAAAAAAAATTTCCTCCTGCAGCTTAATGAATTTATGATTTCCAAGTGATTAATATCATTATTAAACCTGTAATTAATGAAGAACATGAATCAATAAAATCCTGTCTTGATGCGGTTGTAAAAGCAGTATTACAGTTTTAATCAAGCTTTTTAAAAAAAAGGACATATACGAAAAGTTCGGCCAGAAAAAAAAGATATCTACCCCGACTGATTGAAGGAATCATTTTTCAAAAAGAAAGAGTTTATATATGCGAAGATTCTAGAATATTCAAACTTTCTTTTGAAAACACTGATTCCTCAATAAAGTCGGGCTAGGATATCAGTTTCTGGCCGCAACTTTCGTATAGGTCATTTTTTTATAAAATCTTGATTAAAACTGTAAATACTGCTTTTAAACCATCAATAAAGGATTTTATTGATTATTTCTTCATTAATTAAGGGTTAATAATGATATTAATCACTTGGAAATCAAAAAAGTCATTAAGCAGACGAAATTTTTTGTTCTGTAGATTCAAAAATTCCCGCTCACACAATCGATTAGTCTGACAATCAATTTTGTTTACTATCT
>JAGWEN010000565.1:0-62500 GCA_018703685.1 Orius laevigatus | reverse complement strand
ACGTTCAAGAACTGCCATGCTGAATTTCCGGGGTACTCATATAGCAAACAAGATTTGATGAAGTCGGTGGGAAGTCGAGAGGTTTCGAGGGGTTTTCCGGTCGATTGTGCTGCTCTAGGGAGAAACTGATTGTCTAGTCGAGATTTCAAGTCCTTTAGCTGCGCTGTGAAATTTAGAATTATGGCCGAACGTGTGAATCGTAGATGATATTCTATTTCTTTTAGTTTTCTTTCTGATCAGCTGTTCCTGCTGCGATCTGTTGTCGAAACTAGTAATTAATTTTGATCATGTGTTTGGCCGAAATGTTTAGAAAAATAAAATAAAAAAATCCTTGTAACCCAGGAGGGTTACAATATATACATATATAAACATGAAAGGAACATCCTATATTTTTGTGATCCCCAGAGCTTCCTGATCACGAATATATAAGCCTCTAGCCTGGGAGCCTCCGTGACGACCACCTCAATAGCCTACTTTCCTACGGAAATCCGCTAAAATAAAAAAAAAAAAATAAAAAAAAATTAAATTAATAAAAAATAGATAAAATAGCAGAAAACAGTTTTATAATATGTAGTTTATTACAGTTTATTAGGTAATTTAAAAACTTTTACAATAGTTTATTACAGACGTCTTATCTAATATATTTCGTATTTTAAATGTTGATGTACTTATCATTAACTGAAGAATATAAAAGCGAGAAATTGGAGAAACCTTAATTAAAAAAAGTGAAGACATGAAACCCACTGGACTCCTTTTGATCGTTGTGTTCTTTTTAGTAGGACTTGCCTCTACTATGGGTAAATATTTTTTCAAGCCATTTTTTTTTTTTTAAACATAATATGAATCAATAGTTTAAGAAACTCGCACTATTTTTATTATGTTATTCTTTATTCCTCGATAACCATAAGGTTGTTCCGAAAGGAAGGGGGGGGCGGGCTTTCCCTATAATGCCATGGCACCCTTCATAGGACATCTAAAGGGGAGGCCGTAGAAAGGGAGTCTACAGGACTTGGGTAGAACAGGAGCGGTCACCCATCCACATTCCGGGGTATCAACGCCGCCGCGCTGCCCCGTAGCCCAAAGAAAGTTTATTGTACGTGATTTTGGAAGGGACCCTGAAAAGTCAAAATACCCTGACCTGTCGCAGGTTTTCCTTATAGCCACGGTGGAGGGATTAGTGATGGGATATTTAGTGGGGAGGTCAGTAGATCCCCGACTTTATGTGAATGTTCGAGTACCCGGTGTTTTTCCTCCATACTAGCGTTAGGAAAAGGGAAAAAAAATTTCGATGCGGGATGATTAATTGTCTGAATCATAAATGAACTAAATACTTATTTAAAAAAAAAGTTGAACTATTTACCTACATTATTGTCAAGTATAATTATATGTAGGTATTCATTATTTTTTTCTTCCTCTTCTTATTTTTATTTTATTAATGTTTAGCGACCCAGGATAAACGGAAAAGGGTCACAATCAGGGACGAGGCTTATGATATGTTCATTGAAGAGCTGCGTAAAATGTTTGGTGGCAAATAAGTATGTGCAAGTTTTAATTCTCTTTACTAAGAAAGTTAAATAAAATTTCTTTAAATCAAACTTTGTTTCTATTTTTAAATTTCTTCCTTATTGACATCCCAGACGCTCCGCACCCCCCGCACCATCAAATTTTAATTGTTTTGCCGCAAAGGAAAAAATATAGCTAAAAGGGTCCCTAAAAAATGGCCCCTAGTGTCCAAAAAGGATCTAAAATCAAGCTAAAAGGGCTCCTATGTGTCCGAAAAAGATGAAAAATCAAGCTGAAAGGAGCCTTTTTGTAAAGGAACAAAATCTGGTTAAAAGGGCCCCAAATAAGATCATAAATCAAGCTAAAAAGGGCCCTTTTCGTCACCAAGAACCATAATCTAGTTAAAAGTGCCCCTTGTGTCCCAAAAAGATCATAAACCTAGCTCAAAAGGGGCCCTAGTGCCCAAAAAGGATAAAAAATAAGGCTAAAAATGGCTTTTGCAGTCGTACAGATACAAAGTCTGGTCAAACGAGCCCCTAATGTCAGAAAAACGGCATCTAAATAGTGGGCATCTATTATAGTGTCCAAAAATCAAGGTAAAAAGGACCCCTTGTGTCCAAAAAGGATCAAAAATCAATCTAAAAAGGGCTTTTGTAAGTCGTACAGGCTCAAAATCTGGTCAAAAGAGCCACTAATGTCCGAAAATCGAGGGGAAATGGACATCTAGTGTCCAAAAAGGATAAAAGAAGATCTTTTCTGTAGTGGTTAGCAGTGGATATGGTTCCATGTGACTACTTGGAATAAAAACGAGTAAACCAGGAAAAAGAAATTTATCCGTTTTATTTTAAAAGCAGAAATTCTGATGAAATCTGCCTTATTTTTCGTCATTGTCATGCACACACAGTCATAAGGGGGGATTCCAGTAATGAAAGGGAAGCATTTTTTTTTTTATCTTTTCTAATCCGAGATGAATACGGGCCGGGCTCATCCCGCTGCAAACCGTGATTAAAATCTAAAGGGGATGCCGCAGTTCATTATTGGGAGGCCCTTACCGTTTTCTGCCTTTTTCCTCAAAATAATGGCTCGCAGCTGTCACAGAATTTAAATTTGATGAAATCTTTTTTAATCAATGAAAGTAAAGGAAAACCAATCGAATGATTGAATCCGGTGTTAAACGTTGGTTAAAGAAATAAAAAAAGAGGCGGATAAAAAAAAACCTTTAAAGATCTAAGGAGTGGACTTGATGACGGCCCTATCAAAGGGAAAGGTTGAGGTAAACAGATTTACTAGAGCTGACTAAGGGCTCTGATCTGATCAAACGAACAACGCTCTCACTTCAAATGCGAATATATTAAAAAAACCTTTTTTCTTATTTTTTAAGCCTCAAATCTTACAATTTTTTACAACCACATACTTTTTATGATAAAACAGTTGCATAACACTGAGGGTTAATTTTTTTTTTCATATTTACGAAATAGAAAATTTATCATTTTAACGAGTTAAATTTAATTTTTGCTTAACTGACTGGACATTAAAATGTTAATGGTTTAATTCTCAAAGGGGGTGCATATCGTTCAAGCTAATTACTTGAGATCCCGGCCAGTTTCGTTGGAAATGAAATAAGGTTATGACTTCTAAAATGAATCATAAATGAGAAGGGGAAGCCCTCCATCAGAAATTCATCGTCTGAGCCATTCCATGATGTAATGATTATTATAATTGGATTCTAATAATAACCTAGTGCTCTGTGGACGGAGACTGGCAGACCCCACCAGGACCCCGAGAACCTTTACATCATGCCCTCATATTTTCTATATAGCTTTCTCTATAGTTTATTGATGTTGGTAGATTTGCTGGGGAAGGTGCCATACTCACGTTCTACCAGTCCGATTTTCACCATATACAGGGTAGGGTATCAAGAAGCTAGGGTTGGAAATTTTGTTCATAATATATTAATCTTTTTTACCATATACCTACATACAGAGTATGGCCTCAAGTGATTGGGGCTAGGATAGCGGCAGTGTTCCGCTTAACCCAAAAATGGAGATTTTGGTAGAAAACAACAAATTTTCAACAAATTTTTAGAAAGTCCCCTATTTGAGGGTTCCATTTCCATAACTACCAGAACAAACCGAAACTTTTTTTTTTTTTTTACGAAAACCACAATATTGTGTCGATAAAGGTGCTGTGAATTTGAACAGCGATAGGTAGCACCACCTGGCTGACCTGTTTTTTTGTAAATATGTAGTTTAAAAATAAATAAAACAGAAAAATTTTTCATACTGCTTTTAAATTCTTTTCATGTGAAAAAAGTTTAAAATCTGGCTAAAAAGGGCTCTTCTTCTCGAAAAGAAACAAGATCTCACCAAAATGGGTACCTTCCTATAAAAAATTGTTTATAGGTATTTTCTTGTAGGTTAAAAAATTAGGTCAAAAAAGGTATTTCTTAGCCAAATAGGGTCGAAATCTTACTGATAAGGGTCTTTCCTTGTCAAAAAGCGTCAAAATCTGACCGAAAACTGTCTTTTATTATCACAAAAGGTTTAAATTCAAGCTGAAAAGGATCTTTTCTTGCAAAAGGGTCATAAATCTGTCTAAATCCTTGTCAAAAAGGTCAAAATCAGGCTGAAAAGGGTCTTTTCTGATCAAAAAAAGGTTCAAAATCAGGCTGGAAAAGGTATTTTCTTGTAAAAAAATTGTTAAAATCTGGCTTAAAAGGGTATTTTCTTATCAAAAAAGGTTCAAATCAGGCTGAAAAGGGTCTTTTCTTGTCAAAAAGGCTCAAAATCTGTCTGAAAAGTGTCTTACCTTGTCAAAAACGGTCAAAATCTGGCTTAAAAGGGTCTTTCCTTGTCAAAAACGGTCAAAATCTGGCTGAAAAGGGTCTTTTCTTATCAAAAAAGGTTCAAGATCTGGCTGAAATAGGTCTTTTCTAGTCAAAAATAGTTCAAAATATGGCTTTTTTAAATATCTCTTTGGGTAAAAAGGCCTGTACGTATAAGGTCAATGTTTGTTGCGTAAACATCTTAGAAAATGCGTAAAATCACGCATAATGTGTCGTATGATGAAAATTGGCTCCGCCTAAAATATTTTAGCTATTACACTATTTTTTGGAAACCTTTCGGAGTCATTGGCTTGAAAACAATAAGCAGAATTCCGGAACCCCTCGTTTACAGCGTTCTAAGACCATCCATGCAGAAAACCCTTCCAAAAAGCAACCCTTTTCTAATTTTCTAGATTAAATGCTTTTCTGATTGAAACCGTAACTCTTTAATCATTATTATTAGAAAAAAAAATTGGTTCATTACGTAATATTAACCTTTGGATAATTTCTGGATGTCCGTGGCACGTGTGAGGTGCCCTGAAGATTTCATAAAAAATTTTTCCTGAACAAGTGTTAGTGATTAAGTTGACGAATTATAAGGAAATCGATTAATCTTCGAGAAGGGAAGGTGGTAAAAGATGGGAGTCGAGGAAATATTAATAGGGAAGGCGTTGAAATATGAATTGTCTCCTCCTGATGTCGGTAAGGATAAAATTAGAGCAACATATCTCATATATAACCGACCTAACGAGTCTTGGAATTATTAGGAGGAACCCCTACGCTTGTCAAAACGTGTTTAAGTGAAAAATTGTTATTCACCGGTGTTGCAGCACCAAAGTAAATTATTTACAGATTCCCCCTAGTGACGGATGGGAACCCTTGGAAAAAATGAGAAGAAAATATTACGTTTGTTTTGACATGAAATATATATTTTTATTTAGGTTTTGAGTTTTTATGTTTGCGTTTATGTCCGGATGTTTGGAATTAATATTGACATTGCCCGAAAACGAGTGTAAATAAACGTTCTTTTGTGTGTTTTTAAGTAAACAATTGAGAGAAAAAAAAATTTAAACTTAGAAAAAATGGGATTTATTGCATTGGACGATTGTATTTCTACGTCTGTTTTATGTGCACGGAACGGTTTTTTTCTCTGGACCTTCTGTCCGGCCGGAGTTTGGCAAGAGTCTCAATAAAACAAACAGGAAAAAGGGGCTTTTTCGAGTGGATTGGGCAATCGCCTTCTACCTTTATGGGGGTCCCGGATAGAAATACGCTTCATTGGCTACGGGGGGCCTTCTTTTGTCCCCCTCCCCGCTCTTCGACCTCCTAAATGCCCACTTGATGAAGTGTTTTCGAGTAGACGAAACGTCGCTTCCGCTCTCGACTCCTTCCCGAACACGCCACAGCACTTTCAATTTTACCAAACCTACAAATGAAAGTAAAGAAAAATGATCAGAAATCAATTTATCCACAAAATTTTGCATCAGTTCCATTATTGTTCACGATCACAATTCTTACCCAGGGGGATGAGGCATGGGGAATCCTGAAAGAAAAAACATGTGGCACGGTGGGCCTATCATAAGGTTTGGAATCAATTCAAAATGAGCATTTGAGCAGATAAGTCAATTAACTTTTTTGGATAAGCAAATTTTTTGTCAAACACCAAAAAAGTATAAATTTAATTTTTAGGTAGATTTTTTTTTCCACCTAAAATCTAGCCTGTTCTAAACCTAACACTTTCAACAGTGTAAAATGCTAAAAACGGCAACGTTGGATCAGATTAGCGGAGTTAGTTTTTTTGGGGTTGAATTTCAATGTTGAAGTAAATTTTAGTTGAAAAAATTACCGTCAGGTGGTAGCACCTGAAGACCGGTTTTTTAAATTTCGATTTCCCGTGTTTTCTCCGAAACTAATGAATCGATTTTTGATTTCTCAGTCTTATTCTTTATAAGAAAAATTAAGTATTTTCATGATGTCTCCAAAATTCGTGAACATAGGATATAAAAGGCTCTTTCAGAAAATATTTTTCAAAACAGTAAAATCGGTTAACCCACAGAAATCAACGTTTCTGGAGCCTATTTTTTGTTGAACCCCCAAAATTAAACTTACTTACCTAATAAGTATTTGGATTATCCTTAAACCCGAGATTCGAGAAAGAGTTCTAGGGATTCGAATGCTCATTTTTTGGGCTTCAGATTGTATAAAATATAGGCTTGATGTTGATTTTTGTTGAAATTTCGAGATGAACTGCATAGGTAGCATTTTAAAACGTCGATATTAGATTGGAAATTGGTTTTGGGGATTATCATATTAGGTTCATCATATTCAAAAGTTCATTTCGGGGGTGTCAGACCACAAATTGACGTTTTGGATTGTCCATCTTTTGGGGGCTTCGTATGAAAATTGGGGGTTTCAAACCAAAGCTTTTTATACATGAAATTAGGAGGGTTTAGACAAGAAAATTTCATTTGTCGATTTATGGGGTTTCATAAAAAATTGTGTTTTCCAATTTATTGTTGATTTTGGGTCGCAATTTTTGCATTCCGAAATTTGGATTTTCAGAAAAAATCGTCATTTTAGCTTGAAGATTCACATTTTTAAAAGTTTTTAGGCAGACGAATTTTCCTCATTGTGGATATGTAGGTAACAAATTTACAATTCAATTTTTTTTACTTCTGAGGACATCGACCTCTTCTTGGACTCCCTTTCCCGATTCAAAGAACAGGAAAAGCCATTTTTAATTATTGACTTATTCAACTTCTGAATTTTACATTTTGTGAAAATTTCTCTGGAAAAAAAAGAAGAAAAAGAAAAAAAAAGGAGTTGTCAATGTTTAATAACAATCGGGTAAAGAATTTTCCCCCGCTGAGCGGCGCGGCACCCCCATCGGCTTGCGACCCACCACCGACCATCCCCCTCGTCTCTCATTCCGACCCGAGTCGGCCCCCCGAACGGAACCCCTTCTATTTCACATCAAACCCTCAAAAACTCGCGATTTCGTTTTGTGAATTTTTCTAAAAAATTTTGTGTTGTGTTTTGTGATTTTTTAATTTTTTTTTTGTTCGGAAAAATGACGGATTCAGTTTGCGCGTCACCGGCCCGAAGTATCAACCATGATTCGATGGATTCCGGGTCCGAATGCGAAGGCGGAAATCTTGCGACTGAAATCCCCGGCGATCCCGATCAGACCATCGTCACCGGCTACCTCAAGTTTCGTGACTACAAAAGGGTAAAAATAATTAATCAAAAACCTTCAACTTTTATCTCATTCGCCATTTCTCATAAGTGCGAAAAAAAGATAAAATTTGATTATAATGTCCTTCCATTATCGCCACTGATAAAACCATCTGGGTCCTACCGGTGCAACTTTTAACAAGATTAGCTCATTATTCGATGAAAAATTTTACCCGTACGTTATCTAAACTAATCAATCATGCCGAAATCTCTTTGGGCGATTTATATCCCGATGTTGGTCAAGCTTGACCTCATCATGATGATGAGAAGTTTCAGGTCCGCTAGCTAGTCTTTGCTCTTTTGAACTCAAATGAGCTGCACGATCACGCGAACCAGTCAACAACTCCTATTTCGCAATAAAATCACAACTTTTTGACAAAATAATCTTCATTTTTATCTCTAATGAAGATCGGATTGTTTTCGACATATAAAATCCCTTTTTCTCGAAAGTATCATTTTTGGGGATTAATGTCGACTGTTCGAGTCATTGGTTCGTGAACATCGATTTCACCTTATGAGTTCCTTTTTCCTCTAATTTGGGACTTTCAATAACCGAGTTTTGGGGGAAGAAACACCATTTTCTCTCTTGTTTTCTCTATTCAGAAGATGTCGTGAAGGAATCTTGTCACAAAGTCATGTATACTTATCACTGTAGAGCGTTTCTACGTGATCGAACCTTCCTTTTGATTGAAATATCTTCCTTGAATATATAAAGAACTTTATTCTTGGGAATTTATTTTCTTTCTTTAATTATAGAAGTATCTTTTTCAACCTTTTGTTTAAGATACGTGGTTTTGTCTAAAGGTAGGCTTTTAAGCAGATCAATCCGATGGGTTCCCTTTCAAATCCAAGAACTCGACCACAGGAATCCTTTTGCCTTTTGTTTTCCGCCGAACAAAAGACAACGTTCACTCTAATCTCGGAGGCTCATAATATTTTCTTTTGTTACCAACATTCTTTCCCACAACTTGAAATTCAATGTCTGATTTACAGCATAATATGGTAAAATCTTAAGGAGGTAACGACTTGGGATTACCTGAGGTCGGAGTTTATCCTCGGATTAGGCCCTTCATTACCATAACAGGTGTCATCAAAGTCAAAATGTTCAATAAAGTCCTAATTTATATTTTTAATACAAGTCCACGGTGGAGACAAAACTGGCGAGAAATCCGATAAGAATCTGGGTCGAGATTGCTATCAACTGTGACAAGCATTAGAAGAGACTTATGAAGCTCATCCGTCTCTATTTTCCGACCTTCTACCTCAATTATTGGGCCGCCTCCTGACTTTTCCAGTTATCCCGGACTTTATCTTACTCGTGGTTATTACTGTGGAATGTAATTTGACAGTTTTTTTAGTGATTCTTTTTTTTGTCTTCTGAACTTTTTGACTTTTGATGCTGAGATCAAAAATTTATTTGGAAATTCTTATATTTTTTTCTTAATATCTTGTCCGTCATACAAGGACGGTCTACTTTGACCATCGCTGCCAAACGGCTGTTCCAAATTTGACAAAATATTAATGAATTTTCAGCACATTTTGTCAGCTTTCATTGTGTATTGAGTTGTCAAGTGGCTGAAACCCATAGTTTCGGAGATATATTCAAAAGACAGCAATAAACGTCAAAGTTTTGCGATTTTGACAATGTTTTGGGCAAAATTTCTGTCAGAAAAATCCAGATTCATAATAAGCGACCACAAAAACATGAAGATTACTACTGTATTTATTTATTTTTTTATTTTTATTTATTTATTTATTTTTATTTTTTTTAAATGATGTTTTAAACAGTGCTTTAAACAGCGTTTTTAAACAGTGTTTTAAACAGTCGTTTTAAACAGTCGTTTTAAACAGTGTTTTAAACAGTGTTTTAAACAGTGTTTTAAACAGTCGTTTTAAACAGTCGTTTTAAACAGTCGTTTTAAACAGTCGTTTTAAACAGTCGTTTTAAACAGTCGTTTTAAACAGTCGTTTTAAACAGTCGTTTTAAACAGTCGTTTTAAACAGTCGTTTTAAACAGTGTTTTAAACAGCGTTTTTAAACAGTGTTTTAAACAGTGGTTTAAACAGTCGTTTTAAACAGTGGTTTAAACAGTAGTTTTAAACAGTGTTTTAAACAGTCGTTTTAAACAGTGTTTTAAACTTTCGTTTTAAACTTTCGTTTTAAACACTCGTTTTAAACAGTAGGTTTAAACAGTGTTTTAAACAGTGTTTTAAACATTGCCAACCCTGGGTCCCTGATATTGGCATTAGCTGCTAGAGACTTCCTTGATTTGGTCCAAATTGTCGTTTTATACGTTTTTAGGTTACGAAACTGAGGCTGTTTTGATTTTAGAAAGTTTCATTTTTGCCATAAAAAAAGGAATTTCCCTATTTTTTCACCCTTTTTGTGTAAAAAACAGTTTTTACCCTTATTAAAGGCACTTACTTAATCAAATTATGCTTTTGTTTATATTAAAATTGGTCCAATTAACAGATATACCGGAAGACAAGCGGGGAAATTGATAAAAGGAAATCGTCCTGGTCAATTAAGGGGTCAATATTTGATCGACTTACCCTCAGCATTGTGTAAACGGAGCCAATTAAAACATTCACCCCGCATCGTTCCATAAAGCAAACAAAACTATTGACTGTTTATTAGTTTTTCAGAAGAATGGAGGGGGATGATGGGAAAAAAGGTTCATTTGCAACCACTTTGGCAAACCGAACGCAATAAAGGCCTTTTCGGGAAGGGAGGACTTGATTTGAGAAGTTCTGAAAATTTAATAACTCAATTAAATCCCCGATGCGAAAGAGGGCCGAGGAGTGAATCATTAAACGAGCATCTGGGCCGGTTTCTGGGGTAAACATTTGCTCCAGGAGATAATTGAAGTGCCTTTGATAAAGCCTTTTTTCTTGTCTTCCTGTCTTTTCTTTTGAGAAAAGCTCATTTCCCCAGAATGTCTTCAGTTCATAATTAATAAGGAACATAAGAAACTTTTTTTTTGGCCCTCAATGTGACCTTGATCGCTTTTCTATTCGACAATATTTGAGTTTGAAAATTGCGGGAAGGGGAACCGCCTGAGTTGGGCCAACTCTCAGAGGAAAAAAAAACTTCTTAAAACTTCTTGTCAAATAGGGTTATTTTAAAATTTCAAAAGACTTTATCGGAAAAGCAGCTTATAAAAAGTACATAAAAAAAATTCTTCGTAAAAATTGACTGGCACTAAAATAAAGTGCGTCTCAGTTTATAGTCCATAGCACTTGAGTGTGCGAATTTAGGTGAACTAATTTCTCTTAAGTAGCAGTATCTGGACATACCCCAACAGAACTTCCTCAACAAAATAGCAAGAGGAGCTCAACAGCTTTTGTGTTTGTTGGAAGATAGTTATGGCATTATTCAACAGTCAAGATTTTCATCGACTTACTATATTTTGAAAGTCTCTTAGTTCAGATAGTTTTGGTCTCACAAAAATGTTCACTAAATAAAATCGGTAGAAAATTTAATTATCTTTAATTTTGTACTTAAGGTTTTTTCGCCTGCGACCCACGGTTTTCGAGATATTGAGAAATTAGTCGGTGAGGGGATGGGGATGTTGTGTTGTACAGTGTAAATAGGAGAGCAATTATAAACCTAATTCAAATGCGTTTAACAACTCCTGAATTTTTAAATATTTATTTTATTATAATTTCACTTCTCTAAGTTTAAACGAGCTGTTCATAATTAATTAACGGCGTTGTAATGGGCTCTGAGGTAAAATTCGTGGTCTAAAATTCTCCTCTTGAACCCTTTAAATCCTCACCCACCCCCTAAAGCGCCCCCTCCCTCTTTTACTGATAACATCTGATAACAAATTACTCTTGAGGCTGATTAATTCGCAGGGTCGGGGTGAGGCTTTTACCACTCCGGTCTTTATCTCCCACCTCGAAAAACTCGGAGCCCACATTTTTCAAAAAAGGGCCAGAGGTTTGTTTGGAAAAAAAAACAATTAAAGGGGTTATCAGATTGGGAATGCTTTTTCAGCATCTTGGTTTTTTTAGCTCTGGGATTTTAATTTAAAAATATTTTTAATAGCGTGAATTTTTTTTGGGATATTGACATGTTGGAGTGAACATAAAAGACGTTTGAGAGGGAAAGGGCATTGTGTCAAAGTTGTCTTTCATGAGAGTGTAGACGCGATCAAAGAGGGCTATTGAAAATCCCAAATGGTTCGTGTAATGCAACAGCTCGGCCGTTCTATTTTTGTTCCTTTTTCCCGTCCGATTGAAAATCGATGTCTGGGGACTTGGTCGTTCGAGTTGCATCGCCGTGGAGACGTTTTATGAGGTAAAAGGGTGCTCGTCGGTCCTTGATGAAGGTGAGTAAACAGGTTAGAAAGGTTGGTTTAAATTGAGCAAAGCCTCCGACCCCCTCCCCCCCTACCCCTCGTGTATGTTAAAACCGTGAAGGGGAACGAATTGAATTTACACACACCACGCCTCGTCTGCCTCTTTTCGACAAGAAAGCACTTGACGCTCCAGCAGATTCTCAAGAAAAAGGAAATAATTTGCCTTTTTTTTACGTTTGATCAACTTTTTATTCCCAACAAAATCTCGCTTTTTTCCCCATTGGGTCTAATCAAAGAAGGTGAATTTTTAGTTCAAGAAGTTCATTTTATACATTGATGAAAGAAAGATATTTGATCTCTCCATTTTACAATTAGGCCCCAATTTCAGGGGGAATTGACAGACAGTTGTAGTTATGTAGGGGCTTGGAATGTAGGGGAAGGTGATGGGGGAGTGGGAGAAGGTTGGGGAAAGTGGTGGATGGTTAGGGGAAGTTGGAGGATGTGCGGGGGAATTCGGAATTATGAAGAGGTCTGTAGAAATTATCACGAATGGGATTTTCATTGCTTTTGGATTGAAAATTGTGTTTTTAAAGAAGCTTTGTGTTTTTGGATACATAATTAGGGGTATTCACAATCTTCAATTAACAAGTGTTAATCGTGGTTAACATCCTGTTAAATTCAAAAGGGGTACGTGTTAATTGAAGATTGCAACCCCTAAAGTTTACCATGATTAACACGATAAACAAGTGTTAATTCAAGATCTTGAATACCCCCAAAGTTTAAAATGATTAATACGTGTTGATTGAAGATCGTTTACCATGATTAACACGATTAACTCATGTTAATTGAAGATCGTTTACCATGATTAACACGATTAAATCGTGTTAATTTAAGATCTTCAATACCCCTAAAGTTTACAATGATTAACACGTGTTGATTGAAGATAGTTTACCAAGATTAACACGATTAATTCATGTTAATTGAAGATCTTGAATACCCCTAAAGTTTAAAATGATTAGGTAGGTAACGCGATTAACACGTGTTAATTGAAGATCGTGAATACCCCTAAGGTTTACCATGATTAACACGATAAACGCATGTTAATTGAAGATCAAGAATACCCATAAAGTTTACCATGATTAACACATGTTAATTGAAGATCGTTAATAAGTACCCCTAAAGTTTAAAAGGATTAGGTAACACGATCAACACGTGTTGATCGAAGATCATGAATACCTACCCCTAATGTTTACATTGATTAACAAGATTAACATGTGTAAATCGAAGATCGTGAATAGGGGCACATAAAGTTATCCATGATTAACACGATTAATTCATGTTAATTGAAGATCGTGAATAAACCTAAAGTTTACATTGATTAACACGATTAACACGTGTTAATTAAAGATCGTAAATACCCCTTGCTTTTGTTTTTGAAAAGTTTTCTATGCTGTTTCCATGTAGATGCTAAAATCCTCCTATTTCTCGGGGGACCCCTGTTTCTCGTCCAAATAATTTTGTAGTTGATAAAGTCTTGAGGTTGTTACTGACAAATTTTATAACGAAGATTGTGAGCATTTTTTTTTGCTCGTAAGCTCCCCCTGTTCCTCAAGTTCTCGCTAAATTACGCGATAATATTAACTCAATTACCACCCTCCCCCATTGTTTCCCTCGCAATAATAAGGGCGAGGAGGGTTTTCGGCCGTCGGGGACGATCTTGCGAAGTCTTCTCGTCCTCCCTTTTCAAAACTTAAGCTCCCCCTTCCTCCCGCGAAGGCCACAAAAGATACGGACCCTTTACGATACGATCATTTTCTTGTAAATTAGTTTCCCGAGATTTGACGATTTTATTACCGGGCATTAACCGAGTTTACAACCGCACCGATAACTCTCAAGCACCCTCGATTCTTTTTAGAGAGAATAAAAAGTATGGAAAAATCTTGGTGGAAAATAGTGAAAAGGTCCGGAATCAACGAAAATCCTTCACGAGGGTATCACGACGTGTCACAAGGCACCTTTTCATAGGAAGTAGCGAAGCGTGAGATGGACTCATTTGTAAAACCCTTCTTAACCAACAACCTCGAATCTTAGACCTGAAAAAAATATCCGACAAATCCACTTCCCTGACAAAATGGACCGGAAAATGTTCTTATTTTTGTTCATAAAATGTTGTATAAAATAGAAATAATTCGTTTAAATATTTGAGTTGAGAAGTTAAAATTGGACTGGATTTAATCAAAGTAGTTCTCAACCTTGTTTTTTATGTTCTCGAGTGGTGACTGATGGGTGTCACGTCTTCCAATATCCTAGGACGCTCCAGACGGAAGATTCCAACGCGACTAATGACACTTCGACACTTTTATTTGGCAAGGAATTTCCTCCCCCTCGAACTTGGAAGCCTTAAAGAGATTTTTACATCCGAGTCTACCTGAATAAAAGGAGCTTTGAAAACCGTCCCGGAGGGTATGCAAGGGCTGAATCGAAGCGAAAAGTCCTTTTAGACCGACGTCGCACCGTTAAAAAAAAGACCGAAGACCCCCTTTTTGTTCGATCTTTACCAGAAAACCGGTTTTTCCTTCAAACGTCCATTCTGCTCGAGTTTTTAATTGCCTTCCAATTCCGGCCTTCGTGGCATCCCTAAAAGAATGAAAAGGTTAAAACTTTCTTGTTTACCGCACGATAAAAAGTTGTTAATATTTACTCCGTTTCCCCAGGTATCGGTTTTCCTTTTCTGCCTCAATTATTTATCTGATAGGTCGAAGGGGAACGTAGTCAAGGGTTTCTCCCGAAGGAACAATATCAAAAATTTAAAATCTACCTAACTGGAGAAAATGTAATAACTGCCGATAAAAATTCGAATGATATTTTGGTGTAATGGTTAAGATAATTGGCTTATGCATATTTTAACCCTCCACCATTGGGTTCAATTCCAATTTTTTTCTGGTACCCCTGGCTATTTTGGGCAACCCTACTGAAAAAAAAATGTTTATAATTCCAAATTCAGTGCACTCCATATTCCGACAAAAAATCAAAATATTTAATAAAGTTATGCAAAACAAAAAGAACCCCTGATACCATTTAAGTCAGTGAAGAGGGCCCTCCTAATGGTCGGTTAAAAAAAAGTCGCTTTGTGGAAGAATTTTCAATTATAAAACGACTACGGGGGGTCCGAAATTATTTGAATTTTTGGGCAAAGACAAATTTCAATTATTAAATACGTCCTATACAAGTAAATTATACACTTTGATCATTTTTGTTAAGAAAAAAGAAAAGGAAAAAAAAAGAAAAAAAAGCGGCAGTTCAGGAAGACAGTCGTGTCTTGCTGGACTGTATAACTCCTTCATTAACAAAAACCCCCTTTTCCTCAAAATCCCTGAGCCTTTTTAAAACCATGGTTTAAACTAGAGGTTCCCAAACTTTTACACAGTGCGCCCCATTTTAAACAAATTGTTTTGAATGTTAACTTTGAGGTTTTTGAAGAAAATTTGAGTTTTAAAATGTTGATTTTGAGGTTTTTGACAAAAGAAATTGCACTTAAAACGTAGATTTTGTGGTTTTTTGAAAAAAAAAAAAAAAAATTGGCTCATAACCATGATTTGGAGGTTTTTGACGAAAATCGGTCAATCGAAAGTTAATTTTGACGAAATATTAGGCTTCAAAAATGTTGATTTTAGGTTTTGACGAAAAATGGCTCTTATACCATAATTTTGAGGTTTTTGACGAAAATCGTCATCAAAGTTGATTTTGAGGTTTTTGACGAAAAAGCTCAAAAGTTGATTTTGAGGTTTTTTGACTATAGCTCATGTGATTTGGAGGTTTTTGGCGAAAAATTGTCAATTTAAAGTTGATTTTTTTTAAAACAAAAATTGGGCTTTACAAATGTTGATTTTGATGTTTTTGACGAAAATTTGGCTTTATAAATGTTGATTTTGAGGATTTTGACGAAAATTAGGATTCATAAATGTTGATTTTTAAGTTTTTGAACGAAAATTAGGCTTCATAAATTTTGATTTTGAGGTTTTTTGACGAAAATTAGGCTTTAAAAATGTTGTTTTTTGACGAAAAAGTGGCTCTAAAAATGTTGATTTTAAGTTTTTTAATGAAAAACAGCCTTAAAATATTATGTTCATTTTGAAGTTTTAAATGAATTTTTTTGGGATGTTAAAAAAAAAAGTATTTTTATAGTTTCTCGAAATGGGTTATCGTATTTAAAATGTCTGAATGGAAACAAGGTTTTTGAAACGTCCCTCCCTTTAAGGTAATAATAAGTTCTATCAAAAGCGAGAGAATTACTTGAAACAATGATCAAATTGAAAGGTTCCCTTTTGTATAGTCGTGTAGGGGTTGGAGGAAAATTCAGTAAATTGCCGAAATGAAAAGCAGAAGCGGGCTAAAAGACGGCGCCCCCTAACAAGTGGCCTATAACGGAGTAATACCTTTTCTCTCTCTCTTAGTCAAAGTGGAAAACTGGGTGAAAAGGGAAACGTTTTAAAAGGTGGTCCTTCCCTCCGCGAAAAGAGAAACAATCCCAATTCCCTCTTTCAAGCCCCTCCCACGAATGAAAATCTATCGGGACGAAATAATTCAATTTAAAATCAAAAAGGGAAAACTTGGACGAAAACTGTTGACTTTTCATTCCCAAGAAAAGATTCCGTTATTTCAGATGGTACGGATCCGATCATAAAAGTTGAGAACAATAAGTTATAACTTTTTATGACTTTTTTATATGAAAAAAATAATTTTTTTAGGACATCTTTTCAATTTTCCCTCACGTCATGTCTTGTTATTTTCATACAAAGACTAAATGCTCGGAGAGGAAATTTTTTAGGTTCCCTTTTCATTTTATTTAAATTAGAAGGAGGGATTTCATTGAATCTCTTACGTGTTTTCCTTCCCCTTCCCATCACCCTCATATCCCCGGTTGAAATTTTAAATAAAAGACGCGTCAGACGTCGGCGAAGCGAAAAGCAATATCGCACTCGGTTTCATTTTTGACTCGACCCGTTCTTACCCTGACACGTGTGCGCGTTGCATTTTTAAAACGTCCAAAGTGTGCGCTAAAGGGGGAAAATAATCTAATTATTTACGTTCTTTTGTTTTTCCTTGTTTAGAGTCAAGTAAAAAGTTATAAATTTTATATTTTACTCGATTTTTATTAGGAAAGATGTTGATTTAATTAAAAAAAAGTCTCCCCAGGAAGCTTAGAACGTTGAAGTAAGCCTAAGCAAGCTGTTACACTGAATTATTTCTCAAAACACATAATTAAAATTTCTTGAATTTTTTTGAAGGAGCCTAAATTAATGAAATTTTAATTTGTATTTAGGAAAAGGTTAATTTGGGTCCTTCTGGCCGAAGTTTATAACGTTGACTCATAATTTTGGCGATTCAGGTTTGATTTAGAAATTTTTCATAAATTGCGTATACCAAGGCTTTTAAATTTCAAAATCAGGTTTTTTAAAGGTCAAAATCTAGCTGAAAAGGGTCTTTCCTTGTCAAAAAGAGTCAAAATCTGTCAGAAAAGGATCTTTTTTTATCACCAAAGATTTAAAATCAAGCTGAAAAGTGTCTTTACTTGTCAAAAGAGTAATAAATCTGTCTTAAAAATGATCTTTCCTTGTCAAAAAGGTTCAAAACCAGGTTGGAAAAATGGTTAAAATCAGGCTCAAAAGGGTCTTTTCTAATCGATAAAGGTCCAAAATCAGGCTGAATGGGGTATTTTTTCTTAAAAAAGGGTTAAAATCTGGTTGAAAAAGGTAATTTCTTATCGAAAAAGGTCCAAAATCTGGCTGAAAAGGGTCTTTTCTCTTGAAAAATGGTTAAATTCTGGCTGAAAAGGGTCTTTTAGATCCAAAATCAGGCTGAAAAGGGTTTTTTCTCTTGAAAAGGGTTAAACTCTGGCTGAAAAGGGTCTTTTCTTATCTAACAAGGTCCAAAATTAGGCTGAAAAGGGTCTTTTCTCTTGAAAAAGGGTTAAACTCTGGCTGAAAAGGGTATTTTCTTATCATAAAAAGGTCCAAAATCATTCTGAAAAGGGTCTTTTCTTATCTAAAAAGGTCCAATATCAGGCTGAAAAGGGTCTTTTCCCTTGAAAAAGGGTTAAACTCTGGCTGAAAAGGGTCTTTTCTTATCGAAAAAGGTCCAAAATCAGGCTGAAAAGGGTCTTTTCTTATCAAAAAAGGTCCAAAATCAGGCTGTAAAGGGTCTTTTCTTATCAAAAAAAGGTCCAAAATTAGGCTGAAAAGGGTCTTTCCTCTTGAAAAAGGGTTAAACTTTTCTGGGAGGCGGAACGCTGCCGTGTTAGTAGCTCCAACCTCCTAATGCCCTACCCTGTACGATGATGCCGGTGTTTTTCTACTCTCGTTTTACCAATTTTTATTTCAGTAGTCCCCATGCCTCATTCCCCTAGAGATTTAAAGGGAAACTCCGCAAAAGCAAGGTTAATCTTTAAACAATTCTGTATAAAGGGTTCAGGTTTTTTTATGTTTAATATCGAATAAATTCCCCGGATTGGGGAAAAGACACCGAGTACATCAGTCCCAAATGACTTATGGGTGAAAAAAATTAAATTCCTTCCTAATGCCAAATCGATATCCGTTCGTCTCTGTTTTTTCCACATTCCATTTTTCCTTAAAAAAGAAAATAAAAAGGTTTTTTTCTTTATTTAAACGTGATTAAGGCATAAACGAGGGTATTTAAGATGCGAAGGTCATTAAGGCGAGTTAGCATAAACTATGCTCGGAATGACATTAGAGAAGGTGTTTGTCTCCGGTCCTAATCCTATCGGGCCCTCACCTAAAGCTCCATTCAATTAAGCGAAGGCGGTTTTAGGTCGAAAAACGGAAAGGGCGAAATGTTTTCATTTTAAACTAAAGAGGTTCCCGGGGAGGGGCTTTCAGAGTTCGGCTTGCAATATTGTTTGTTCAATCCTTCCCTCTTATTTACTTAATTTAGATTGCAAGTAAACTCTCCTTTGTTTTTTCTTATTTGATCGTTTACTCTGCTAATTAGTTTTTCTCGCAGCCCATGAAATTAGGCCCTTATTATATAGGTTGCCCCCTTTGAGTAATTACTTTCGAAAACTCTTATTGACCTCAATGATTTTTTTAATTAATAAAAAACTTTTTCATGATATTTTTTTAGGTTATAACAAAAATAAGGAAAGATACGGAAGAAAAACCACGAGTTCCATTTCCTCGTTTTTTTATAACCTTCTTTCCCTTTCAGGAACCCCCTGGTGTATTGTCTCTGATGATGATGTACCCTCGAGTCACGTGCTTTTGAAGCCGAAACTCGCTGGCGTCTTTCCGTTCCGGTGGTTCTTGCTAATGAATCAGAAACTGAAGGAGAAATAAAAAATGTGATAAATTGAATTTTAGGCGGTTGTCGTGAAATTTTTGATTTGGAGGCTATCTGTTGTCGACTCTTGTCAAAAGAGGCAATAAAAATGGTAATTCGTTCTGAGGCGAATCTCGCCCTGAAAAACCTCCTTATCGTGTCTTTTCGTTTGTACAACGCCTTTTTGTTTGATAATATAAACATTTCGTGAAATAAAATAGACCTTTTAAGTTCTTTTGACCTTCGGAATGTCAATAGGACCATTAAGCAGATTTAGGGTTATCGATTTAAGTAGACTAAATAGTTTAGGTATGGTCAACAGGTAGGAAGAATGACTCAGGGCCTCTATTCTTCATTTTTCTTTCCCCTCTCCATGCAGAATTTGGTTTTTGACCACCCAAGGGGGGACCCTTATTTTTAACCACAATTTTTTTTTCTTAAATGTTATATAAAACTAGTTTTTGACGTTCTATAGAGGGAAAATCTGTTTTAGTAAGTCCATCTTCACCCAGGGGGGTGAGGCAAGGGGACACCTGAAATTACCCTTAACTCAAACTTTCTCAAAAAGTCAGGTTCTAAACTAATACTAATCAATACTCCCTCCCTACAAGCCCATCACCACCCCGACCTTCTCCCTCCTCACCCTCTCATTCATCACCCTCACAAAAAGGCTCATTTTTGAACATCGATTTCTCCTTGACGGCTGGACCGATTTTGACTTTTTAAAGCTTGTTAGAAGCAGAATTCAATAATCTTTCTTTTTTACTTCGTAATTAAGTCGCTAAAATGCATTGTTTTTGAGCTAGAGGTCAAAAACGGTAAAAAGTGAAAATTTTGGCCGGTTTTTTCAAAATGGCGGACGAAGCACAGGATCCCGAAAACTTGGATTCTTAGGACCTAACGGTCCTAAACAAAACAAAACTACTAGTGCACCTTTTACAATTTGGGGCCCTTTTTTCATCTAATTTTTTTGAACTAGAAGATCGGTTTGACTATACATAGTCTTCATCACCCCTTCTAAAAATTTTAGGTTCGAGGGTAACGAAGAAACAAATCTGTTTACAGTGACTATCATAGTGAAGTCAGTTATGCCTGTTTTGTGGGCTATAAACTTTTTGCTGGTCTGAACTCTGGTGTGTAAAAGCTCTTGAGTTGGCCACTTTCCTAGGGGAAAATTTTTTTTTGGCTAGTTTAGTGCTTCATGGAAGAATTTTTTTTTGGTCAGGGATGTTTGCTTTTTTTCGTTCCATGTTTAACGAGAAACTCATCCGAGTAGTTGCAACATGGCATGCGAACTTGGCGGTGGGGGAAGGGGTCTCGGCAGGGAGTTCGGGGGTAAAAGAGATGGGAGTGAAAGGTTTTGAAATATGTCGACGTCCTCCCGATGTTGGCAACTGTGCTCAGACTGGGTTTTTATAACGATCATAAAAATATTAATGGCCGGAGAGGATGTGTGAGTATTACGACCCTGTGGGGTGGATTTATGGGAGAAAGGGCGAGAGCGTTTCAGGGCCCTTTTCACGAGCCGACCATCGCACATACCGAATACGAACGCTTTTTTCCCTCGCTATATTGTACGCAATTTTCGAAAATATGAAAAATGCATTTAGAAATCGATATAAATCCTTTTAGATTCCAGTATCTCAAGAAAAGCCAACCTTTTCTCCGGTTAATTCCATCCACAAGTTGGAGATTATTATGGAGATCATTTCTTTTCCAACTACAAAGATGATTCTAGATAAAAAAAATTGGATCCAAGGCAGGATTTGAACCCACAACCTTTGACTTTTCAGGCCAACGCTCTACCAATTAATCCACCAGGCTCTTATTGCCAGGAAAGCCAAAGGTTGTGGGTTCAAATCACGCCGGGGTTCCATTTTTTTTTACTTTAAATAATTTGACGCAATAAAAATAACACCCTTAAAAGATATTTTTTCGAACGTTTTGAAGTAAAACTCCCCTTAGAAATGAAAAAAATCTCAAAAAATATTCATCAGTTAATTAACCGGGTTAATAAATCGCTCAATTTTGCCAGGGTGTCTGTTGATTTAGACAGATTACTCTAAAAGTGGATAGAAGGGCGAAGAAGAGTGGCCGATTTTAATTTGCATTTATGCCTCTCCCCCTCTTTCGCATCGGTTTTGAGCCCTTTCCAACCCTATAAAGCCCTTTAACGTTTCAAAATCAGACAATCCGACTGGAAAACGCATTCGCTAGAGTTGTTTTCGGTGTAATTCGTCTTGGGAAGGCGCCAGCAATTAATGTATTAACAGTAATCCTTTTCCCAGAAGCCTTAGCCTATAAAGCCGACCCCCAAACTCCCCCATTCACGACACTGACCATATCCCCACAGAGTTCATTAATTTTTAATTTTTCCCTACCATAAAATTCAGGCAAATTAATTATGAAAAAATACACTTAACACCAATTTTTTTTCCCTGCCCCATCTTTTAAACTAATTTTCAAGATAATCCGTTTATAAACAACCCCTTCTTCCACATAATGCATTCTACAGAATATCCTGGCTTAAGAAGACACTAGAGCTTATTTTATAACCTTTTTCAGTATGAATTAAAAACTTTTCATAAAGTTTTATTTGAAAAAAGAAATTTTTATAAAATTCTAGTCTTATTTTAAGGGTTTTTATATAAAAATGGGTATACAATAAAGTAAATTTATCTCACCTGAGTGTTCGGGTCATTAATAAGTAGTTAAGAATAAATTAGTAAGCTGGTAATAGCACGATAAGGGGTCTTTAAAATCGAAAATTTTAGGGTCAAGGACTTTTTCTAATTTCCGTTGGGCAAAAAAAATTGTTTTTATGTTTCAGATTTTTCTTTACCCATTTTTTAGGTGAAAAATTGGAGACGTAGATTGATTTCAATAACTGGTTTTTCGATATTTGAAAATAAAATTGTTTTATCTTTATTTTAGGATGGTTTTTATGCTTTTCTGCTAAGTTTCTCGTCGACTATCTCCTCTTTTAAATAACTTATGAAGTTTATTACTTTGGCTGATTGCGAGTTGAGAACTCCTTTAACTTTCTTAGGGGTTCAACGTTTCCGAAAACGTTGACGCCATCTGTCGCTCATTTCCCGCATAATTCTCATTTAAGCCTTTCGCATTATCTCAAAAAGGGGTGGCTCGACATAAAAACGAATGAATTATCGCGCGTTTCCCAACGTTTTACGACATCGTATCATCCCCAGACCTTTTGAACTTGGAATAAAGCCCTTTTCGCATTTTCTTTGTTGGCAAAGGAAGAAGGGCCTTTGAGTGAAAAAAAGGGACCGTAAAACGGAAACGTTAAACCCTTTCTTACGGGAATTTTCCCATCCCCCTACATTAAAAACAATTTTTATTATAATTTTAAAGCGAAAATTCACTTTAAACGTTCAACTTTCACGATGTTAATAACGTTTTTAAATTTTGTTCCAGTGGAAGCAGAGATACGGCGTGGTGACTAAATTGTCTCCGGCAGCAGGTATGAAAACGACTTCCCTACATAGGAATAGCTACCCGTTTCATGAAATTGTATTTTTATTAAATTTCATACGAGTCGGCTTCAAAATGACTGTTTCGCGTTTACAAGCTTTAGAGAATTTTTATCGCTGAAAAGTGAAATCGGCCTAAAAGCGACGTTTCAACGCATTTCACCCTTTTTGAGGGTAACTTGTTTTTATAAAGATTAATCGGTTCGAATGGCATTCTCCCGCTCGTAAACCCCTTTTGCTTCCTTTCGATCTGAATAAAAAAACATTTAAGGGGGGAGCCATCTTTCCCCTCCATGTAATGTCCTAACATAAACAAAGACGTGTAAACACAAAAGGAAGATAATTGCATTAGGGACGTAAATGTTTCGAGACTTATCATTTTTCCATGGTCATGCATTGAAGAGGCTTTTGAGCAAACAAATTATTTTCGTGTGATATCATGTTTATTCAATTTAACATTTTTTCTAGGTTATAGGTGGGGGAACCTTAGAGTGAAGGACACAGTTTCATTTGGATGCTTTTTATACTGAAAATTTACTTTTTTGGAGTGTTTGAACTTAAAAGGTGAAATACCTATTTAGAATATTTATTTTATAATTACTGAATATGAATGTTCATCTCACTATAGATCCTCTAATATACAGGGTGGTTCGATTTACGAAGTAAAAAAAAATTTTTTGAAAAACCCTTTTTATTTGGGGAGCTATTTAGCCTGAAACATCAAAAAAACGTGCACATATTTTCTGATGTTTGGGCTTTGTCGTTATCATGAATGGGTTACAAACTATCATTTCTAACGTATAATTTAACGCTGATTCCAAATCTGGCACCGGGAATCCGAAACTATTAAGGGAACTTAAGATATTGACGGTTTTATGTGAAAAAACGTGTTGTCAGTTTAGTATGCCATCTGGCTAATGGTGGATGATGGATGATAAGGTCAGTTGGAATGATTTGGGAGTTTTTGCAGTTTGGGAAGTTTATGCTGTTTTGAAGGTCTGATCAGTTTAGGAGATTAGGGTAATTTTTAAGTTTAGGCGGTTTTTACAGTTTTTGCTTTTTTGGAGGTCTGGGCAGTTGGGGTGATTTGGGCATATTTGGTGGTTTAGGTGATTTGGGTGATTTTGGTAGTTTTGCTGGTTAGAGTGATTTTCGCTTGTTTGGTGATTTCGGTGGTTTGGGTGATTTTGTTGTTATGGTACATAATTCGGGTGATTTTAGTGGTTTTGATCGTTTGGGCGGTTTGGGTGGTTTGGGTTATTGGGCTGATTTGGGTTATTTGGGTGGTAATATTGGAATAGTGTACCAATGTAGCGGTATCATTGTCATAGTCAATTCAGAAAGTGTCTTTTTAAATTTAAAAAAAAAATAGATCTGAGAATTTGTTGAATTGAGAAAATACAATACTTAATGAGAAACGTTTCATTTTCTTAGGCGAGAAACTCGGAAGAAAGCGAGTAGTTAGTCACCGGTGTCAACAGCGTCCTTAATTCCCCCACCTCGCACCCCTTTCCCTCCCAAGTCGTAGAACAACAAACTTCGACTATAAAACATAATTATATAGCACTTGTCACTAATTAGTAATTGAATTAACGGTCGGAAGTAACTCTAACCGCCCAACGGTTATTACTTATTAGACTAGAGCCGAAAGCTCGTATCATCAGTCACAAAAATTATCTACTTTACGGCCTAATTAATTCTCGCTTAAAGTCGGACCCCCGGAAACTTTTTCTCGAGCCTATTATTTAGGAATTATCGGAAAATGGAAAGGAGCCAATAAAAAATTTCCAGTTTATTATTTTGTTAACTATATTTTGGAGGGATTAAGTCATTAAGGGGATTATCACTTGAAAACAAGCGTTAAAATTTATGAGTCATTTAAACCGTGTTCAATCTCCTTATCGGCGGTTGTTATCCAAATGTGGAAATTTCCGTTCGGATTAAATAGAGGAGCTTTTCTGTTTTGTTCTCCTCGCTTGGATTCCGTTGCATTAAACATCGTTTTAAGGTGTTTTAGATCAAGATAGACGTCTGATTTACTCGAGTTCCGATCGATCCAAAGTGTTGCCCGCCTCTAGTTTACTGCAAATTCCCTTGTCAGTGCGTTAAACACCGCTCTATCCCACTACTTTTTCACTCCCTTTGGTTTATGTTTTAGTTTAAAGGGTAAATAAAGTGAAAAAGAACGCCTTTTATGCCTCTCGAGTCTCAATTGCCGAGTTTCAAGTTCATGTCGTGGACTGACCACCTTACTTTGAACCTTTTTTTGAGTATTTTGAGTTAAATTTCTTAAAATTGAAGTTACTGTATTAATTACCCTTGAAACCGCGATTTTGGTTAGAGCTCAAGGAGGGGTCACAGGGTCAAAACAACTTGTGAAAGAGTGGAAGTGGTGATGGGGATGAGGGGGAAGTTATGGCGGGTGACTAGGGGATTTGGGAATGATCGAGGAGTGTTGGGGATGCGATGAGTTACTGGGGGAGGTGGTTGAGGTTGAGGACGTGAGGGGAAGGTTGGGGGGAGTTGGGGTATGATCGTTAAGTGTTGGGAGGTGATGATGTGGAGATATGAGGGGGAAGTGGACGAAAGCTATAGCGGGAGTTTGGGGAGGGGGGGGGGGTATTATCGTTGAATGTTTGGGAAGTGTTGGGATAGGTGTTAAAGAATGTGGGGATATGAAGAGAAGGTTGGGGCAATGCTGGGATGTGAGGGGGAGGTTGTGGGGAGGTGGGGGAGGTATGATCGTTGAGTGTTGGGCAGGTGATGAGTGTGGGAAAGTGGTGGAGAATGTGGGGATGCCAGGAGGAGGTTGGGGCATGTGGGGATGTGATGGGGGAGGTTGTGGGGAGGTGGTGTATGATCGTTGATGTATTGGAGGTAATGAGAGAGTACGGGAGGTGGTGGAGAATGTGGGGATGTGTGGGGGTGGTTGGGGGGGGGAGGTGGTGTTTGATCGTTGAATGTATTGGAGGTGATGAGGGAGTAGGGGTGGTGGTGGTGTAAGGGGGAGTTGGTATATGATCGTTGAATGTATTGGTGATGACTGATGAGAGAGTGGGGGAGATGGTGGAGAATGTTGGGATGTGATGGAGAGATTGGGGAGGGAGGTGGTGTATGGTCATTGAGTGTATTGGAGGTGATGAGAGAGTAGGGGAGGTGGGGGAGAATGGAGGTGGTGAGAGAGTAGGGGAGGTGGTGGAGAATGTGGGTATGTGAGGGGGAGGTGGGGGGAGGTGGTGGTTGATCGTTGAGTGTATGGAGGTGATGAACGAGTGGGGGAGGTGGGGGAGAATGTTGGGATGTGATGGAGAGGTTGGGGGGGAGGTGGTGTATGGTCATTGAGTGTATTGGAGGTGATGAGAGAGTAGGGGAGGTGGGGGAAAATGGATTTAATGAGAGAGTAGGGGAGGTGGTGGAGAATGTGAGGATGTGAGCGGGAGGTAGTGTTTGATCTTTGAGTGTACTAGAGGTGATGAGTAGGGCTAGATGGGCTAGTGGGGGAAGTTCGGGGATGTGGGGAAGGTTTGGAGCTTGGGGACGATCGAAGGGTGCTGGGGGAAGTGATGAGAGAGTGGGAGAGGAGGCAGAGAATTTGGCGGCAAGGTGGTTGTAAATAGGTCTGTAAAGTCCCGAATTTTAGAGAAAGTTCCTCTTATTCCTCCTTCCATCCACATTTTTTTAGGTTTTCTGGTCGAATAGGAACTCACTGCTTAATAAAGCTGCATCGCAGACCTTTTCATTATATAGAACTACCAAAGGAAGAATTTTCCCTGAGAGGTTTCTTTTTTTAAAAAAAGGGAAAATTCTGATTTCAATTGAGATTTGAAGCCCGAAAGAAAAAAAAGAAACTCGAAGGCGCGGTCACCGAATCGATTCCGATTCATAAAAGATTCAACCTCCTGGAAGGAGAGAGTCGTAATGAGAGCAACATAAATTATTAAATGCGACTGACCAGCCGCCCCGGCGCCTAAAGAATTTTCCCCTTCCGTGTCCCCCATTTCAAATTAAATTTTTGTCAGGGCCAGCATTGGTAAACAGTAATTTGAACTTGAAAGTCACACCTCGAACGTATATTTATAACACAATAAATCCCTCTTGTAACCCGTCACGTTATGGGCATTCCATCACCGTTATCTCCCCTACTACACGTGCTTTACATGTCCGACAAAGAATTAAAACCACTGAGCTATCCTTTATCCTGACATTCCCGTTTCGGAACTTCTATTTTTAAAATCCAATAATAAATAAACCCCCAATCAAATATCTATTAACTAACCTATTACAGAGTTTTCCAAAGACTGTCATTAGCGTAGCAGTGATTTATTATGTAAATGCAGCTTTAGAATAAGCTCGATTAACATATTTATGCGACTTTTTTGAAATATCGTGAAAAGGGTTGATTTGTTGCTATTTTGTACAAAAAAGGGAGGAAAGAAAGTAGACTAGATTCAAGAGCCTTTGAACGGCTTCTCCTAAATCAAGAGAAATTCTGTACAGGCCCAGAAAACCGAACGTTTTCCACGATTCTGTCGTTCCGGCCATACTCAATCCACAAGACACATGTGCGCCTCCCTCCTTATATCTCACGTATAACCGCCACCGGTCGAAATTCCGAATTGGTCCAAAGCTATTTATGAGACGTCGTCGAATCTCACATTTTATTTATTAGGCCAATTTTTATATCGAAGGAAATAAATAAAAAAGAAAACAATTTTTTTTCTAAATTAAAACCGTCTAAGGAATAGAATATTCTGGACAATGGACTCTAGGGAGTGAAAAAGGGTCTCATATCCGTTCAAATTGCGAAAAAGTTTCGAGAAAACAACTCGTCTCGTTCTTAGGGGACGAAAAGATTTTCAATGGCGAAAGTTATCAAGAAATTGTTATCTAGTTGTAAGCTAAGTTGGGGAGGAGGTAAGACGGCTGTTAGAAGCTCGAAAGCGATAAAGTCACATACGGAAGTACGCCCTTAGACCTTAGGGAGAGGACAAATCTTGGGCGACAAATCGTTTCACCTCACAACAGGCTAACCGATATACGGGCCCTTAACGTTAGATTTAAGACTAAAACTCGCTATTCTGTCCATTGTTTTCGGGAGGTATTTTACGATTTCGGAGGGATAAAGCCCCTATCCGAGGATTAAATGCTTTAGCCCTCCCTTCTTGGTTCCTCCGAAATACGTATTTACTCCTACAATATATTTTTTTTGTCCAAAATTATTATTTTCTCATTATAGGGAAGAAACTTTCGAGGGGAATTCTGTGTTGGAAAGCGATGGCTAATGCGGACCATAATCCTCTTGTGTTGCCTTCTACTTATCTTAAAGGAACACGCCTTCAGTAACTTCCCGGGAGATTATTGTGAACGGACAAGAAAAAATTGTTTATTAACTTTTTTTTATGGTTATTTTAATAAAATCGAGTAATTAATCAAATTCACTTGTCAACTTTGACCACCTTTGAACGGGAAAGAAAAGTTCTGAATGGACTTTGACCCTTTTTTCAACCAGAAAGACACTTTCTGAGTTGACTTTGACGATCATCGAACGTGAAAATAACGTTCTGAATGGACTTTGACCCTTTTTGAACGAGAAATAAACGTTCTGAATGGACTTTGACCCTTTTTTGGAAAGAAAAATACACTTTTAGAGTTGACTAAGACATCATGTAGTGACCACATGGTACGCATTTTTAAAAATTTGTACGCAACACGCATTAATCTTATGCATAGAGACCTTTTTACGCATTTCTGGGACGACAAAAGTCTAGATTTTGACCCATTTGGACAAGAAATGACTCTTTCCAGTCTGATTTTGAAGTTTTTTTTTTATTTTTTTTTTTTTTATGGACAGGAAAAGACCCTTCCCAGCCAGATTTTGACCTTTTCGACTATAAAAGACAATTTTCAGCCAGATTTTGACCCTTTGAGTCAAGGAAAAACACTTTTTAGACAGATTTAGACCCTTTTAGTCTGATTTAGACCCTTTTTGACAAGAAACGACCCTTTTAGCCATATTTAGACCCTTTTTAGCCAGATTTAGACCCTTTTAAGCCAGATTTAGACCCTTTTTAGCCAGATTTAGACCCTTTCTTGAAAAGAAATTACCCTTTTTAGCCAGGTTTGGACTTTTTTTTTTGGACAAGAAACGACCCTTTTTAGCCAGATTTAGACCCTTTCAGCCAGATTTAGACCCTTTTTGACAAGAAACGACCCCTTTAGCCAGATTTAGATCTCTCTCTTTTTTTTTCATTTTTTCTTTTTTTTTTTTTTTACAAGAAACGATCCTTTTTAGCCAGATTTAGACCCTTTCGCAAAGACTTTTTTTAGCCAGATTTACAGACCCTATTTAGCCAGATTTAGACCTTTTTTTTTATAGCAGATTTAGCAACTTTAACCTTTTGACACAAAACTTTTTGCCCGAGATTTAGACCCTTTTTGCCAATTTTGACATTTTTGACAAGGAATACCTTTTTAGAGAGTTTTTGACAAGAAAAGCCCTTTTTAGCTGAGTTTAAATCCACAGCAGATAATAAACCTTGTTAGTACGCAAAAGACCTTGTCCCCCTACTTAAACCCATTTTTGTAGATTTGACTTGATTTGACATATCGAACAGACGTTCTACAGAGACACAATCACAGTTCACATTTACAATTCCCTTGGCATCTATCAAAATTATAACCCTAAACAATAAATATGTACCTACTTATTTATATAGTACATAAGACATTATAATCTGAAGACTTAAATTTTACTTAAATTACTAAAACGTATCCTTTACGGAGGTAAAGTAAACAGTTTAGATCTACTAACTTTGCATAGGTTTCAAAGGTATTCGCTCAAAGCAGAAACGTATAAATGAAGTGCAACTTTAAAGTTTCCACCCATACTTCGTGTTCAAGGGAGTTCTCGAACGTAAACCTCTCTTACGTTTAATAGAGTTCCAACGTTGATTCAGTACATCTTCACACGTGCTCCTATTGCTTTAGTATTCAAATCGGTTCAGGTGAATATTATCGGGGGCGTATACTCGAAGCTAACCCTACTTGTGTACCCTAACAATAACCTATGCAAATTATACGGTTCGCTTCTGTTTTAACTACTTCCCCTTTCAGACTCCCCTAATCTGATTTCATAGACAATAAAAACTGCGAATAAACACCTCTGAAAAGTTTAGAAAAGAAAAAAACGCTTCGGATAAATGAACAAAATGGAATTTTCCTCCTATTTGCTTTCTTCAAGAGCAATTTTTCGAACGATTTGACTCATCGATTGGATCTTTTAACGCTTCGCGAAGCATTGGACGTTCGAGGAAATTGTTTTTAATTTTAAAATAATGGGTAATTAATAGTTGGGAAATTAGTGTCAGAGTAGGGGCCTATTATGGTGACAGGGGTATAATCGGAGGGGTTGCTTTCCTAGTATCACATATGTCCGTAACGACCCGTTTCTCCATTAGACGCATTCATCTCTCCCTCCTCGTGTATCTCCACGTACATGCTAATGTCTCTCCATCTAATTTGATTACTGGGACCCTTTCCGGCCCGGAGTTCCGACATCCGAAACCCGACCTTCTCCGATGCGAAATTGTCGCAATTAAACCTTTATCAACCCCCACGTGCCTTTACGATCTCTTTTTTAAACGGGAAACTTTTAATTTTAGTACTTTTCACGATTAAACGGTCTCAAGACCCTAGTTTTTTATGCTTTTTTTCAACTCATAAAAATTTTCCTTTTTTTTTTCTCCTTTTATACGAATATGGCAAAAAGTTTTGTTTTTAAGATAAATGCCTTCCTAAGCACATTTTTCCAATCGAATTTTCCTATGAAAGATATCCAAATAGGGTAAAAGAAATTCAAATGAAGGGTCCGAGCATATTGTGATAAAATTACGTCCATCTAAAAGGAAAAATGCTCATGTCAAAAAAATCATATAAAATAACTTTTTGGGGTAAAAATGTTCCACAAAAATATATCGTTGAATATTACGGGGTCAGTCGTTTCGGCCTAAACCACATTCGGCCTAATTTCAATTTCGGCATAATTTCGGCCGAAATATTTAGGCCGAGATTCGGTTATGTTGAAATTAGGCCGAGTGGGGTTTAGGCCGAAATGTATACACCCAATATTACTATTAACTTGGGTCTGGGAGGATTGAAAAATTGGACTACTTTACACAGTCCATTGTTGCCAGATTGGGCGGTCTATTTATACATAATTAGACTACTTTACACTTTCCATGATTTTTTGGATTTATATCAAATTGGACTATTTTAATCTATCCGGTGCCACCATATTGGGCAAATCGTCGACAGTTGGCAAATCGAATGCTTTATTCTGTCCATTGTTGCCTGTTCGAACAATTTATCGAAAATTGGACTACTTTACACATGCATTGTTGCCAGATCGGGCGGTTTATTTATACATAATTGGACTAATTTGCACTTTCCAAGATTTGGGGATTCACACTGAACAGTTTAATGTAGCCCAATTTTGGCAGAATATAACAAAGTAAACCCCAATTTTCAATAACATGTTCGAATAAGCAACAATGGACATAATGGAGCAATCCAATTGGCTACTATTCGCCCAATATGGTGACACTGGACAGATTAAAATAGTCCAATTTGTTATAAATGCCCAAATCAATGGACAGTGTAAAGTAGTCCAATTATGTATTAACTGCCCAATCTGGCAACAATAGACTGAGTAAAGTTGTCCAATTTTCGATAAATGCAACACTGAACAGAATAAAACAGTCCAATTGGCAACGACTGGCCCGATATGGTGCCAATTGGACTGTTTTATTCTGTTCAATGCTGCATTTATCGAAAATTGGACTACTTTACTCAGTCCATTGTTGCCAGATTGGGCGGTTAATACATAATTGGACTACTTTACACTTTCCATTGATTTAAGGATTTATATCAAATTAGAGTATGCAATCAAATATGTCCATTGCCACCATATTGGGCGGATGGGATTGCTTTAAAATGTCCATTGTTGCTTATTCGAACAATTCATCGAAAATTGGTGTTTACTTTGTTATATGCTGCCACAATCGGCAATTTAACGAGAATGTGGATAAAAATGAATCTCCTGATGCTGTATAGTGTAAACAATAGTTTTATTTACTACATGCGTAGAAATGTTCTAAAGACCGATTTTCACTCATTTTTGTGATTCTTTATTAAAAATGGTAAAAGAAAGTAAAATTAATTTAAAAATATTTCTTTTTGAGGGAAGCGGTCATATAAAAAGGGGATTTAAGAGGATATCAGAATCCGAGGGAATAAAAACGAATTAACCCAAATCCCGGACCTCCCGAGTCTTTTTATGGATCAGGAGTACGATGGGTGTGGTGGAGGGAGGGGGTCGGGAAATAATAATTTCTATCCGTAGGGGTCCGAGCGAGGATTATATTTACAAGGTCGTTTTAAACGGCTTAACGTCCATGGACGTTTTATGTAATCAACAAGCACATTTACCGCAAGCTTGGTAAATATTTGATACGAAAAGAACCGTCGGTGGCTTCAATCCCCATAGAAAGGGTTAAAAAAGGCAACGGGGGGAAAAAATTGATGGCGCCTTATCCGACAATTCGTTTTGTTTGTCAATGTGAGCCTCCTAAAAGGGCGATTTTTCTCGCAACGCCTCTTTTCAGAAAGTCAACGTTATAAAAGGATTTGACAATAAACGTTTTATTGTTTAGGAAATCGACGCTATTCAAATTTATAAATGAGATTTCTCTCCGCGATTCTCTGAATTTCAGAATTGTAAATTGAGCCGTTGAAGGAAAAAAACAGGGAAGCGTTAATTTGTCGAAAGCGGAGTCTTTGTTAATTAGTACGGTCATGATTTAATACGTTCATTTGTAGTCGTCAGAATAAATTTTAATGCAAACAAAGACTAAGATGGTTGCAAACTGGGGTGGAGTCTCCCAAATTCTCTCCGTTTATTTTGATCATTTTCAGTTACGATTACTTTGGACCAGGATGTAAAATATTCAAATTTAAAGCGCTTTTAAGGGAGTTAATGGCTTTGCAGCCTATAATCAGGCTAAAACGAATTTTCAAAAAATGGCTTCTTAGTTTGTTTGTTTTTTTGTTTTTTTTTCGGATCCATGCAATTTTTCAAAAAAAAAAGTTCAAAAAGTTTCTGAAAAGTGACTTTTTTTTGTCAAAAAGGTTCAAAAAGTGTTTAAATATGTAGTGTCCTTTCTTGTCGAAAAAGGTTCAAATCTGGCTGAAAAAGGTCTTTTTCTTGTAGAACAAGGTTCAAAATCTTGCTCAAAAGGGTATTTTCTTGTCTTAAAGGCTCAAAGTCTGGCTAAAAAGGGTCTTTTCTTGCCTAAAAAGGTTGAATAACTGTGTGAAAAGTGACTTTTCTTGTCAAAAAGGTTGAAAAACTGTCGGAATATGGTCTTTTCTTGTCGAAAAAGGGTTAAAATAAGGCAAAAAGGGACTTTCTTGAAGAACAAGGTTCAAAAACTGTCTGAAAAGGGTGTTTCCTTGTCTAAAAGGCTCAAAAACTATCTAAAAAGTGACTTTTCTCGTCGAACAGGTTCAAAACCTGTTTGAATAGAGTCTTTTTTTTGTCGAAAAAGGTTCAAAATCTGGCTAAAAAGGGTCTTTTCTTGCCTAAAAAGGCTCAAAAACTGTCTGAGAACTGTCTGAACTGAAACTGACTTTTCTTGTCAAAAAGGTTCAAAAGCTGTTTGAATAGAGTCTTTTCTTGTCGAAAAAGGTTTAAAATCTGGCTAAAAAGGGTCTTTTCTTGACGAACAAGATTCAAAAACTGTCTGAAAAGGGTGTTTTCTTTTCTAAAAGGCTCAAAAACTATCTAAAAAGTGACTTTTCTTGTCGAACAGGTTCAAAAACTGTTTGAATAGAGTCTTTTTTTGTCGAAAAAGGTTCAAATCTGGCTGAAAAAGGTCTTTTTCTTGTAGAACAAGGTTTAAATCTTTCTTAAAAGGGTCTTTTTTTGTCTTAAAGGCTCAAAATCTGGCTAAAAGGGTCTTTTCTTGTCGAAAAAGGTTCAAAATCTGGCTGAAAACATGTCTTTTCTTGTCAAAAAGGCTCAAAAACTATCTAAAAAGTGACTTTTCTTGTCGAAAAATAAATTTTTTCAACCTAAAAGGTTCA
This sequence comes from Orius laevigatus, assembly GCA_018703685.1. NCBI lineage: Eukaryota > Metazoa > Arthropoda > Insecta > Hemiptera > Anthocoridae > Orius > Orius laevigatus. Next base: position 28,665 of record JAGWEN010000565.1, on the reverse strand, counting down.
AAGTCTGGCTTGATTATCTCTTTGGACTTTTATCCTCCCAGAAAAGCGTAAAAAGGCCAACGCTGAAGTTCAATGCGTTTTGCGTAAGAATCTTCAAAAAATGCGTAAAATCACGCACAATCCCTTTCACTGTCCAAAGAGTGAAAAAAGGAGATGGAAAATGAAATTACAATATCAACGAATCTGATGGTCAGTTTGTTTATTTTTATCTGACGAAATGAACGTTTACTTATCGTGTGTGAGTAGCGATGTTAATCAATGGTCTAAACAAGGGGATAATTGGAAATCTCTCGTTCCCTAGAGTATCCTAACCTGAAGCCCCCGATTCAGAAACGGGTCAGACAATGGATTTAATGGGACGGGGAGGGCTGTTTGGTTTTACAATAAACCGAGACAACGGCCTAGCTTCCCTTTCGCTCTCGACATTATATCAAAGTGATTTGTGATTTCACAACCGACAGGCCACCAACAATCCCTCTTTATTCCTCTCCAATCGATAAATTACACTTTTCATTATCAAAAATCAATTTTTTAATTAAAAACTTTGTTCCACAATAAGCTGGTAAACGACATTAACTTGCTAGTTTATATTCGAAGGGCTTTTATATCTGAGATCTGTCGGAAATTCAGCCGTTTCTAGTAGGTAGACGTACTAAATTCTTACGTTTGACCCTTTTAGACAAGAAAAGACGCTTTTCAGTCTAATTTTGAATTTTTTTTTTTTTTTTTTGTAAGAAAAGACCCTTTCTAGCCAGCTTTGACCCTTCGGAACAAGGAAAAACACTTTTTGGACAGATTTATACCCTTTTTGACCAGAAAAGACCCTTTTTAGCCAGATTTAGACCCCTTTTAGCTAGATTTAGACCCTTTTTAGCAAGATTTTAGATTTAGACCCTTTTTGACAAGAAAAGACCCTTTTTAGCCAGATTTTAGATGTAGACCCTTTTTGACTAGAAAATACCCTTTTTAGCCAGATTTAGACCCCTTTTAGCCAGATTTAGACCCTTTTTAGCCAGATTTAGAACCCTTATAGCCAGATTTTAGATTCAGACCCTTTTTGACAAGAAAAGAGCCTTTTTAGCCAGATTTAGACCCCTTTTAGCGAGATTTAGACCGGTTTTTAGACAGATTTAGACCCCCTTTTAGCCAGATTTAGAACCATTTTAGCCATATTTAGAACCCTTTTAGCCAGATTTAGACCCTTTTTGACGAGAAAAGACCATTTTAGCCAGATTCAGACCTTTTTTTTAAGCAAGATTTAGACCCTTTTCGACAACAAAAGACCCTTTTAGCCAGATTTAGACCCCTTTGAGCCAGATTTTGACCCTTTTAGCAAGATTTAGACCCCTTTTCGCCAGTTTTACACCCTTTTTGACAAGACAAGACCCTTTTTAGCCAGATTTAGACCCTTTTAAGCAAGATTTAGACCCTTTTTAGCAAGAGTTAGACCCCTTTTATTTATTTATTTATTTTTTTGGCTGATTTAGAATCAATCAATCAATTTTTTTAATTAAAAACTTTGTTCCACAATAAGCTGGAAAACGACATTAACTTGCTAGTTTATATTCGAAGGGCTTTTATATCTAAGATCTGTCGGAAATTCAGCCGTTTCTAGTAGGTAGACGTCCTACATTCTAACAACTTAGCTCGAGACTCTAATTGTCTCTTGATTTACAACAATATAAAACCGAGTTAGAATTAAGGGCTAAATAATACAAACTAGGATTATCAAGTTGGAAATTTAGTTTAATACAATTATCTCGAATTCCGCTGCCACCACTGTTGGGACGATTATATCTTCCCTAGTTTATAACAAGAGAATTAAAACGCAAGAGGTTAATTGAAATCTTCTTTTAAATTCCCGAAGGGGCGATTCGTCTTTGAAAGCCCGTAATCCCCGAAAGGTTTATCCCGAACTGTGAAGGGTGCGAAAGGGAAAGGAGTTAAAATGTTAATCCCAGTTTACCGTAGAGTGGAAGTTTATGTGCCCGCCACGTGGTTATCTTGCGGTCACCACGTTTGCCCACGTGGCCAGGGATCGAATTAGGGTACGATTTGTGGGAGGGAGAAAACGAAAAGCCACCCTCAACTTTATAACCAATTTATTTCGTTTTTTATTACTCCATTAATCTTTGTAATTAAAAGGTATATTCCCTCGGATCTTTTATTATCAGATGGGAAGCAATCGGAGGACAAATATTCATCAAACGTGACGGATTTTTCAATCCAACAGAGGGGATTCACGAGATGAAAAATCTTTTCCAATTAGTTAATTTGTACCTAAATCACGATTCCCCCAGATCGACGGCAATACGTCTTCCCATGATTTTTTACAATTTATTATCCCAATTTCGAAACTGTCATACTCCCTAGTTTGATTTTTAAAAATAATCACCATTTGTGCATAAAAATGATAAAGAAATTCGACGATGGTTGTACAAGTGGCGTTTTATGGCCATTAATATCCATAAAGTGTAAATAGCTTTGAAAAATGTATGGAACAAGGAGAGCGAGTATTCGTACAGCTGAATGTGCTTAGATTATTAATCCAGGAAATGTTGCGCACGTATGTCCTCGGATGCCGAACACGCTTTTCCCCTCTTCGCCCCCTTCACGCTTTTACGGCCGTTAGGGACAACTGCTTTGTTTCAATTAGCCGCGTCTTTTTATTGCCTCCATTTTAATTGCGGTTTTTGTGTTTTCCCTCAGGATTCTAACATGAGAAAGGTTTCGGAGATTATGCACGTGCATGGAGGTCTATTATGAGGTTTTGTTGTTAGGAGACCATCAGTTTAGTTTGGATCCTGCCTTGGCCTCGACCCCCTAGGCCTGAAGAATCTCGTCCTTTGTCGTACTATGCGCTACGCTCTTCTCAAGGCCATCTCCATGGATTCTTTGTACAGTTATGTCTCTTCAGCCAAGAACTAGCGAGACCTCATAGGTAGCCTAAGCTTCTTCCCTACGCGGGGACACTAGATCAGTAAGGTCGATTCTCCCCACCCAAGCTAAGTTCAAGAAATCATTGACGACCAATGTCAAGATTAATGCAGACAGAAGGTAATGATGTTATATCACCCTTCTCTGAAGCCTGCCATAATGACATGGAAATGAATGGAGCAATGAAAAGAAAATTAAACGCGGAGTACTTAATTTGACACAACACATTTACCGGCACTAAATTGTCCTTATTTTGAAAATCACCCAGTAGTCACCATAGATTTATGATCTATCACATGTTCAAAATGAAGGGTCTATTTTCTTCAAAAAGCCTTACTTTTTGTCTTGTGCCAGTCATAATAATCGCTTCATTTCCTCTATTGATGTGGCCTCTTGCTCTTTTAATATCCGGCTCAGTTTCAAGGCCCGTCACCATTCTCTGGCTTGTGATGATGTTTGTCGTCGTCGCTTTTACGTTATGGATCGGGACGATTTACATCATCCAGATTGTCAACTTTCAAAAAAGAAGAAACATCGACTTTTGCGAAAAGTGTAAAATAAGGATGAAAAGTAAAGTTTCGTTTAAAGTTTAATTTTATTAAAACCTATATAATATATAAAAATAAGCGAGTTTTTCCGCGGTCGGGGGATTGTAAAAGAAGTTTGTGGAAGTACTTTCACGCCCTTTACGCGCCCCGACTTCTTTTCATAACAGCCGACAATTTCCTGGAGCAAATCGAACTGCATTCGGCATCCCCCACGCCCTCCGAGTTGTCGGTGAGAGGGGCGCTTGTAAAACGATTGAGGAGATTCTTAATGTTATTATTTCATCCTTCTGATCGAAACGTTGTGCAATTTCCTTTCCAACGACCTTTGATAGGTGCCAACATTGGGGAGCTTTAAAGGGGAAGTGAAAAAAAAGTTAATTTCATAATTTGTCTGTGGTGAGTTATTGATTGTTGGTTTTTTTATTCTAAAAAATAACGGCATAAGGAGTTTTATCTACTATAAATTGTCCAGTGTCCTGGAACTATTGGGTATCAAATTAAGCTACTTTATTGTCATTACTATCAAATTGGGCATTGGACTCCAATTAGGCTACTTTATTCTGTCCACTCTTACCTAAATGGACGATTTATATCCAATTGGGCTATGTACTTCAAACATCCAGATTTGGAGTCCAATATTGCCAGATAGGGCATTTATATAACATTGAGATAATTAATTACATTTTACTCGGTCCGGTGATGCCAGATTTGACGATTTTAAGCAAATCGGGCTACTGAGTTGCCAGATCTATTGTCTATTATTTCAGCAATGACAGATGTCAATTTAGATGATGGAACATAAAAAATTAAACTCAATTATTTAAACATACTTTTTCTCTTATCTGTGGTTTGTATGCAAATTTTTTTAAGTGATGGGTTGTTTTAAATTTTCTTTTTATCATATACAAAATGAGACCTTGAATTGCATTACTAGATGCTATCTGAAGAAGGTTTTGGCCCAAAATAATCTCAACTTATAAAAACCTTAACCTACCTTCTTGAAGTTGAAACTTAAATATTTATTAAGAGTTATCGTTCAATTTTCTATTTTATAGGTCAAAGGGTTAGCCTTGGGCGATGGATAGACGTAAGGGAACACGAGTGTGCTTTTAAGGGTTGAGCTAACATGGTTTTTTCAAGTTTGTTGCCCCCATACCGAACCCCTTCTTCCGTCATCGACTTCCGATAAATACTCCCAAAATTTTTTTGGTCATATTTAAATAAAATAAAATAGGAGAGTGGAAACGAAATTTTTATGATGTTTCAGTGATAAATGGTTTTGTCACTTGTGACGTTTGAAATAAACGTGAGGGAGTTTTTGGACAAGCTGACGGTTAAGTGAGGTAATAAAACAATGACAATAGTAAATTTATAACAATTTTTTTTTTACTAATATACCTATTAACGGTGAAAACATCTGTTCCTCGAAAACTCGCTCCTCCTTTTAGTTTCGATAAGAAAAGTTAAAAGATTAGTTCTTGTGAGAAAGTTTTCGCAACATGTGGTCCCCTCTTATCATACGAGGCGAAGCGTGCTGCATAAAGTCCTCTGATTGTCCTACTTTTCTTGTTAAGCTCGAAGTGACAGCAAAATAATCCTTCATTTTTTTCCGACAACCAAAAGAGATCGTCATTGTGTTTTGGTTATTAGATCAGGATGCTCCTTTTGCCAATTATTTTAAGAACAAATGGAATAGTGAAACCGATGGAAATCACAAATCGAATCTTGTATTAAATAATCAAGTAAATGGGTTTCTATTGGTTTATGATAATGATACGGCATCAATGTTGCATGGAATCTACTCGCACAACATCAGGATCTGTAATTTCATTGCATTGGGGGTTGCGGTTCAAAGAGATCGAGGTAAACTGTAATGGGATAATTGAATTTGCCCTCTAATCCTCCTATCCCTGTCTCAATATACACTTGAAATTGCTCTCAAACGTCTTATCCAAATAATAAATTTCTTTATGAAAATTAGAAAAAAGAAGGCTTTTTTACGTGACCTTTTACCGGAAGCAGTCATTTCAATTGAGGAAACAATGAGAGGATCTTTTGTTCGGAAGAAACGGGTCCCTTTTAGCCTTTTAAAAGCCAACCTGAAACTTTTTGTGTTATCTTTCAAAATGCTAGATTTATAGAGAACAAAAAAGGCTTTGAAAACAATCTTAAAAGGGAAGCTTTAAAAAAATATTTTTTACGTTGACATTAATTTTGATTAATTTTTCTTTTTGGATGTTGTAAAAAATTTCATAAGCTTTTGCAATATAAAACAGGAAGGAGCTGTTATCAGTTAATCCCTTGGTTATAAGTCTTTCCCCTGTCTGGGTGGGTTAATAATCCAACCCACCTTGGGCAGTATTAATCAAAACGAAACTGCCCTTGGGTCAAGAGGAAGAACATATAATATTTATTACCGGATTAAATCGTCCAAAATAAAATATAAAATCTATTAATAAGATCGTTAAATTGTGGAACATGTTATGACCAAGTTTTCATATGTTTTCTTTATTTGAGCGGATATTTATATGTAGTTACATGAAAATTATTCATCTTTCTCTGGTGTTATGTCCAATTGTTCCTGAGGTGTCATGTCTTTGTCACCCCATCCCCAGAGAGGTCTGCTTCCGTCTCCAGTTCTCTTCGATCTTTGAGATACGACTTGTTCCGAGGTCGTTTTTAGGTCGTAAGCCTGTCCAATTTTCGCCATTAAGTCGATAAACATGGTCGTGAAGTTGGCCCTGTAGTTTCCAAGTTCTGCAGCTTTATAGTCCCATGGGAAGACGTGATGGAAGTTGTGCCAACCTTCGCCGCCGGATCCTATGGAGACAAGGAGGTTCTCGGACGGGTTGATAGTCCTAAAACTAACGTCATCTATATTTTAATAATGCTTACTTATCGTATGGTCTGTTCCCCCACATATGGGCTGCGGAGTTGATCAGCCAGATCATGTTCAACGTGAACGCGTGTCTGAACATAGTGGCACCGAACAACGAGCAATAGAACGACTCTTGCCAGCAGTACATCGGAATCAACGTTGGCATGACGAAACAAAGAAGAACCATCAATTCGAGATAGTGTTTTCTTTGAAAAACGATCACCGGATCGCTCACAAGATCAGTGACATCCACAAGTTTTATCTGTTTTTTCAACTCTGGATGTCTCCTACATAGAAGCCATCCAATATGGGAGAAGAAGAACCCTCTTTTTGCATTATGCGGATCAGCATCCGTTTCCGCAAACTTATGATGGACCCTATGATCTCTAGCCCATTTAAAAACCGCGTACTGAAACATGTATAAAGAAATAAAATAAAACAGATCCTAATTCCATACTTGAAAAGCCAATGTGTTACAAAATGTCAAAAAGATTCTTAAAGGTGTTTTAGCTTTGTACGATTTGTGCGACCAAAGTCGATGTGCTCCTGCAGTGATTCCTAATATCGCTAACTTATACAAAAAGTAGGCTGAAAAGTAATGAAGAAGTTATTATGTTTATATTTAATATAACAAGCTTACTGAAAAATACGGTTTTCCATTGGGCAAAGAAAAGAAGTAAGTAAAGGCCATAGAGTGCGCCCACGTGGAGGATCCCAAACAGGAAGACATTCGTCCAGATTATCTTTACTTCGTACTCGACCTCCGGTGGCTTCGAGATGATGTGGGGCATTTTTTGGTAAAATTCCGTTTATGACTAAGAAAAAATTTAAAATTACATATCTTGGTCTCTAAGCCCGGAGCCTCCGTCGCACCGACAGCAATAGCTTCCTTTCCTTTGGAAATCAGCTAAAACTTTGGACTTTGGAGGAGACCCCAACTCAAGGGATCACAAAATTACGATTTTAAGTTCGATTCGGACTACATACCTTAAATTTTTCGCCTTTCCTGTTCGTTTTTAGACTCTCCAATACCGGGTCTCAGACTAACTTATATATCCAAGTTAAATGGCTTTAAATCCTGACCTATATCTCCTTTTTTACAATTAGTTTTAATTGTCGCGAACCTTACTTTAAGACGTGAGTTATTGCTACTGAAGTATTTTTGGTTTTTTTCGATGATAGTATTATCTCAAATGTTAAGGTGACATTTTCCTTAACTTTTTGTTTTTTAATTTCTTTGTTTTCGTGCGTATTTTCAGACATACTGTTTATCAGGTTCATGTAATTCACAAGGAAATCATTACTGTTAATGTCGCGTTTTTGGAAACGGAGGATAATCCTCCTTAGCTAAAAATCGTCCCGAAAAAATATTTGTGTGACCAAATTGTACCTCACCAAGGGTACTGCTCATTGCCTCAATCCCCTGAGTTTAGAATAAGAATATGACCGCAGTGGTTACCAATCAATGTTCTAACCTCGGCCAACTTATGGAAACCGGTATCAGATCCAGGAAGGGTTCAATCAATTTATGATTGCTAAGGAATGATCCGAGCAATTTTCTGCACTGTTACTTTTGTAGCACTTTAGCACTTCGACCTTCGATCAAAAATGAATGTTTATGTACATCTCTTAGGGATAAGGAGTCTTCTGAGCTATTATATGTTTAAGTTTTTGTAGTTTTTAAAAGATCTTTCCACACTATAGGTATCAATAAAATAGCTTAGTTTCCTTTGGAAATCTGCTACAAGTGTGAAAGTTACGGAGCATAGTCATAAAATCGCACTGAACTGTATGAAAGCTAGAATGAAGAAAACCCAACCAAGTCGCAGGTACAAAGAGACAATGAAGGCTTTATAGGACAGACAATTGGGGTTATATCTTCGCGATTCTAGCTCCAGACTTAAGCCTTTTTTTCCCTCTGAGGATCTCCTGTGTTGCTGTGATGATGGAAAAAGTTGAAATCTGTTTTTCCCTTTTATTAGACTAAAAGGCAATAAAGAAAAATGGTGGAAAAGGAAGTGAAAAATTGCCAAAGGATCTAGATCGATGCTATCTGCAGTTAGGCATACGTTAAACGGAGCATGTTCGAACGGGTTTAGGGTGAGTGGACAGGTAGTAGGGAAGATACCTGCGGGAACGGCTGTAAAAGGCGCCCTCCTGGGAAATAAAGAGACCTCAATCAGACTCTTCCCCAAAGGTTTTCCATGCATCCCGATAATATATGTCCAACGGATTTATTACCTTGTTATTCCATACGCGAGATAAACGGGCAAAATGTTCAAACAACTCCTAAAAAAGGAAACAAAAAACTTAATTTTATTCACAAAGGTACTTGCCAGTTTTTAACGTGATATCTTACCAGAGACAATAAAAAAGAGACACAAAGTGAGGAGAAAAGATAAAAAGACAAGGGGTTAAGATGGTCTAAATGAAGGGTCTTACATTTAAATTTGAGTAGATTTACATTTTGTAGACCTCTGGGAAAGGTAACAGAATCCCATTACATCGCCTCGAGGCTGTAACAGCATCCGAGGGAAATTCCAGGTCTCTTCTTCTTAACTCATTGACATCATAAAACTCGAAAGGCTTCTAACTTTACACCATTTTTAAAACAAAAACTCCTCGTTATCATTCGATTTGGGACAATCATCGCTTCAAAAACGACAAAATGATTTGAAACGTTTAAAATGGCATTTTAAAAAAAGGCGACGGTCAGTTGACCTAGTCGTTATTCAAATTCGTGACTTGACTTCTGTGAAGGTAATGCCGACGGGCATGCCGTGACTCCCAAATCATTTGGCTAATCGCGGCATCCTCTGAATTATACGAATCCTCTTTAAACTTTTTTGAACAACGTGAATTCCAAGTTTATAGTCTAATTATGTAGGTATTGTCATGCTCTTTAACTTTTGGGTCTAAAAGGGCATGAGCGTATATCACGGAATTTCAAAAAGTCATTTTTCTGACAAGGAAAAAAAGAAATTATAATAATAAAAACATTTGTATTAATAGAAGAGTTCATGGTGAGTTTCAAATTCGTTTTAGCGAGTTACATAATACATGTTTTAATATCTTTATATGGGAATTATTTATCTTTCTAAGTTGTTTTTATATCTAATTCTTCCTGAGGTGTCATGTCTTTGTCACCCCATCCCCAGAGAGGTCTGCTTCCGTCTCCCGTCCTCTTCGCTCTTTGAGATATGACTTGATCGGAGGCCGTTTTTAAGTCGTAAGCCTGTCCAATTTTCGCCATTAAGTCGATAAACATGGTCGTGAAGTTGGCCCTGTAGTTTCCAAGTTCTGCAGCTTTATAGTCCCATGGGAAGACGTGATGGTAGTTGTGCCATCCTTCTCCGATGGTTCCAATGGAGACAAGGAGGTTCTCGGACGGGTTAATCGTCCTAAAACTGACATCATCGATATTTGTTTTAACGATTCTTACTTATCGTATGGCCTATGGCCCCACATATGGGCTACCGAGTTGACCAGCCAGATCATATTCAAGGTGAACGCGTGTCTGAACACAGAGGCGCCAAACAACGAGCACAAAAATGACTCTTGCCAAAAATACATGGGAATCAATGTAGGTATGACGAAGCAGACAAGCGTCATCAATTTCAGATAGTATTTTCTTTGAAAAACAATCACCGGATCACTCACAAGATCAGTGACATCCACAAGTTTTATCTGTTTCTTCAACTCTGGATGTCTCCTACATAAAAGCCAGCCGACATGGGCGAAGAAGAACCCTCTTTTCGCATTATGCGGGTCAGCATCCGTTTCCGTAAACTTATGATGGACCCTATGATCTCTAGCCCATTTAAAAACAGGATACTGAAACATTGATAAAGAAATAAAATAAACGGAAGATCCTAATTCCATACTTGAAAAGCCAACGTGTTACAAAATGTCAAAAAGATTCTTAAAGGTGTTTTAGCTTTGTACGATTTGTGCGACCATAGTCGATGTGCTCCTGCTGTTACTCCTAACATTGCCAACTGATACACAAAGTAGGCTGAAAAGTAATGAATCCTTAATTTTTTATTTGTTACAAATTATATCAAAACTTACTGAAAAATACGGTTTTCCATTGTGCAAAGAAAAGAAGTAAGTAAAGGCCATAGATTGCACCCACGTGGAGAGTCGCAACCATGAATACATTCATCCAGATGATCTTTACTTCGTACTCGATTTCCGGTAGCTTCGAGATAATGTTAGGCATTTTTTAACAACTTTTTTTCAATTTAATGTTCATTACTGTAAAAAATCGAAACAATGGATTAAATTTTAACTAAATTCGTTCTTAACCTACCTTAAATTCCTCGCCTTTTTAGCGGATTTTTATTTTTCGTTGGTTTTGTTTCTGTTTTTATACTAGCTTAAATATTCAAGTTGATGGGGTTTAAATTCGTGCGTATCTCCTTTTGTTTTACTGCAGTTAGTTTTTCTATCTATTGTAATTTATGTTTTATTGTTTTCCGACGATAAGACTGCCCAACAAAAATGCACTGTTTTCCTCAAGATTGATTTTTACTAATTTTAAGCCCCTAATCTCAAATATTCTTATCGCTCAAGTTAGGAAAAATCCAAACAATTAGAAATATTGTTGTGCAGGATAAGGTTACAGTCATTTTTTATATTTGTCTTCTCGCTCCCCGAAGATATGTAGAAGCTAAGAGCATGCAAAAAGTATTATGGTCCTCCGAAATGAAAAATTGTGGAAAAAAGGTTTTCGTAAGAAGTGTGGATAAAGATTATTTTCGCACTAGGTGCAACCGAAAGTTGATACCGAAGATGACAAAAGATATCCAAAATTATAGGATTTTCTTTTAAACTTTATTATTATTAAACTTTAAACTTTTTCACAGTGCGCCCCCCTTAAAAAAATTGAAAACCTTTGCGCCTCCCCCCCCCCACACAGTTCAAAACATTAAATCTAGGTGGACATAATTGATATTATGAATTGATACTGAAATTAATTAATTGATATTATCAATTAATTGCCAATCAATGAACTACTGATGGCCACAAAAAGCAATTACTAATTAAGTAATAATAATTATTTATTAATCTAATAATTATTATTACTATTTTGGTCTTACTAATCTTATTAAAAAAATGTTTATCTTGGAACACGGTAGCGTTCCGTCCTGCCAATCAAAAAGTTAAATAATTAAAATGATTTTTATAGCCTTAAGCAGGCTATTGGGCTCGGCCTCACGGAGGCTTACAAATTACTTGTAATTTGAAGTTTGTAATCAAATTGCTTTTTCAAATTACATTGTAATTCAAATCACAAAGTAATTCGATTACTTCTAAGTAATTTGTAATTTGTAATTGAATTACATTTTGCCCAACTCTGAAATAGTCTGTTTGATTTTGAGGTTTTTAACGAAATTTGGCTCTTAAGCCTTAAAACCTTGATTTTGAGGTTTCTGATTGAAAATGGCTCTTAAAACTTTGATTTTAAGGTTTTCGTACAAAAATTAGGCTTTAAAAAAAAATGTTGATTTTGAGGTTTTTGGCTAAATTTGGCTCTTAATCCTTAAAACCTTGATTTTGAGATTTTTGACTAAAAATGACTCTTAAAACTTTGATTTTGAGGTTTTTGGATGAAAGCGATTCTTTACAAATGTTGATTTTAAGGTTTTTGATGAAAAATATCCTTAAATACGTTCACTTTGAGGTTCATGGCGAATTTTAAGAAGTTTCTTTGCATGGTTGGATTTTGTAATTTTGTGAACAAAAAGATCTTGAGCCTGCCCACGCCCTCCACCCCTGGGGACAGCTTACGCTCAGTTTGGGAACCACTGTAATATAGCTATTAATAAAACCAAATTTGTATGTTTATCCTTTTTTTATTTTATTTAAAAAATTAAATAAAGAGAAAAAAAAATCTTTTAAGAAGTGTAAATGAAGGGGTTAAAGTAATTTAATAAAAATTACCCTCAAAATAATAAAGTGAAGCAGATGGTGAGACAAGTCCAGATTTAATAAAGGCTCGATCCTTGAGAGAGCGAGGCTTGTCTTTATAAATTTAAAACCACCCAATTAGAGCTCGTTATCACCGAGTATTATATTTATTAAAGCTCCTGAATATAAAAAAGCGTGGCCCCTTCATTTTTTAACCCCCTTTTTCGAACAAGAAGGTGAAGCTAATTGTAAGGATTAAAGTTTTAATTTGTTTAGCTTGTAATTTAATCTTTGTTTATTTATCGGATCAAAAACTTTTCTCGAACGTCGACCTTACTTTTGGATTATGCAATTTGAGGGTAAATTGCCCTCATCGCTTGATTGTTTTAAGTCCTTTTACAGGAAAGAGGCTTGCCCTAATTTTTTTTCCCTCTTCCCAAAGTCGATTAAACCGAAAAAAGAAAAGGTAGAGAAAGGGTTAACTGCGTAAAACTCAATAAATGTTGAGTACGAGAAAGTACCCTAAACGGATTACCATGTGATTTACAGGAAGTCGAAAAATAAAGGCGAATGTACCAATTGAAGCCAAATTCGTTGTATTTTAAAAGGATCAATATTACTAGTTAGCTTTAATTTTAAATCTCGATATGCACGTAAATCCGTCTAAAATAGAATTTAAAGAGGAACAAAAAATTTTCAATTAAAAGTCAAAGTGTTAAATGGGCTATGAGATTTTCGGAATTCCCAACTATTCTCTCGCTTTAATCTCTGCACCGGTGGATTTTTTTCCTCCCTAGTATCCTGTGGATAAATCTCTGTATAAAGCCTCTTATTCTCCATTTAAATATTTAACAAAAAATCACAGAAAAACAAGTTTGTAAATTTTTAAATGGGAAAATTAATGGTTAAAACCAAGGTTTTGGGGTTTTTTAGACGAAAAATCAACAGTTTTATTCTTATTTGAGTACTTTTGGCCACAAAATTGAGGTTTTTATGCAAATTTGTTCACAGAAAAAGTGTTGAAAGTTCGAAGCCTTTTCAATGGAAATGGTCTTTTTTGTCAGTCCAGGCTGTTCTAGTCAAAAGGGGAATTTTGGCAGCTCAAGCCACTCTAGTGAATGCTGGGTGTCAATTTTGGCGACCAAATTCACTCTAGAAAGGGAGGCTCGGAAAAAAAGATATTGGAAAACAAACCCTAAATTCACAATTACGAGACAAAGGTCTGAAAAAATCCCAAAAACATCTTTTTGTTTATAAAACTCCAAAAAGGCAAAACCACCCTTTTCAGAGCCAATTTTCTGTCAAAAACCTTAAAATCAACATTTTAAGATCCGAATTTTCATCGAAAACCTCAAAATCAACGTTTTTAGAGCAAATTTTTCGTCAAAAATCTCAATATGAACATTTTAAAAGCCAATTTTTTGCAAAAATCCTAAAAATCTGCGTTGTTAGAGCCAAACTTTCGTCAAAAATCTCAAAATCAACATTTTAAGAGCCGCTTTTTTGTAAAAATCCTTACAAGTCAAAGTTTTTAGAGCCAAATGTTTTGTCAAAAACCTCAAAAACAACGTTTTAAGAGGAAATTCGTCGTAAAAAACCTCAGAATGAACCTTATAATAGCCAAAATTTCTTTAAAAACCTCATAATCTACGTTTCTAGAGGCAATTCTTCCTCATAATGAACCTCATACATACGATTTTTCATCAAAAACCTCAAAATTAACTTTTAGTTATTTTATTTTTCTTTAGTTCATGCTATTAGTATTTGATGTTCTTGGTAAATTAAGGATTGAGATCGTGCTAACAATCCATAATTTACCAATAACTTCAAAATCAACGTTTTAAGGGCCAATTTTTCGTAATTATCACAATTTTCAGTTTCTAAATGATTTCGTTTTCTTTATAAAAATATGAAAAAATCGCGATCCGTGGATAGAGAGATCTCGGATGGGGTTCGAGAGGTCTTTAGTGTCCCCTGGCGGCAGTTACCGAGCGTGTAGAGACAATAAGAAGGCAGTTCGAGAAGATATATCGCTCATTTTTATCGCTTCCATCAAATACTCGTGAACCTTCCCTTTTTTTTCCTTTCTCCTTCACTCTTTTTATTCTCGAAGAAAATCGTTTCCGTGCGCGTAACCGTTTTTTTATCTGTAAAGACTCTTGTTGATTTAAATGCACTTTATGTTTACTATCTTTATACCCCTATAAAAAATAAATAAAATTTCTGTTTTCGAGAGTCTGATTTTGACCCCAATATTTTTCTAAGACTTTGTGTGGATAACCTCCCCTTTTTTAACTGGACGTTAAGCTCTTAAAGTGTACTAAGTGTGGCAAAAAAAGCCATTGTATTGATCCTATTTAAACCGAAGTTCACCCCGATGGGGATTTTAGACTGTTATGAATATGGCTCATTACACCACTGAATATTCAAAAGATGGTTAGTGATGGGGAGGCGGTAAAACGATAAGACCCCCCCCTTTCCTGGCCAACGCCCCTTTTCCTACTTGATGCAGTTCCTTCAGTCACGTCCCGTGCAGTATATCAACTTAAAAAGTTATTCCGACAGATCTTAAAGAAGGCCTCAAAAAAGGAAAGAGGGTTCATCTAATGACCAACCACTTAATTTTTTTTCACAACCCTGAACATGATTCATAAAACATTCTTTTGAATGGAATTTCAAATTTTTTTCGTTTTTAGTAATTAATTTTTTGGTGCTTTAGGTCCCCTCTCAAAGTCAAAGGGGGAGAATAGGAGAAGCCCTCGTAAAATGCAAGACGCTTTTAAGCAGCCACTAGAGCACGTTTCAACGTTTCCGCGCTCCTCCTTTTAAAACGAACCCCCTCTTTAACCAAGGCGTAAGTCCATCTGCGGCTAAAGAGCCGGAAATAAAGGTTCGAACGTAAAAATTCGAGAAGAAAAAAGAAAATAAAATGGCCCGAATTTAAAAAGCCATTTCAAACTTTATAGTCAACTATAAAAGAAGTAGATGGCGTGACTCAAGTCTCTACCTTTATAAAATGAATTCACGTTTCTAGCAATCGTACTTGAAATAAATCAAGTGTTAAACTATAAAACATAATAATTTTATTACCCTGCAATAAAAGTACGATGGAAAAAAATCCCATTTTCGTTCCATAATAGAAGAAATAAAATGAGAATTTTTTTTCCGATAAGAATGCTTTAAAAAAGAGATCTTTTTTGGGATGTTATGGTAACAGTCTTCCCTGTTTATCTCTTGGAGTTAGACTAATAAGGACATTTTGACTACTCGATTATACTGGACTTGATAGTGTTTTCAAGAGGACAGGTGAAAGAGGTCTCTATTTGAAATTACTATCACGTTCTAGGTATTCTCCCCTTTCAGTATAAATATATATACGTCTTGATTTAAAAGCTTCCTCCCTCTCGTTGAACCCCTTTTAAAAACCGAACCTCTGGCTTTTACCAGAATTAAACGTTTATGAATGAATGTTCCCCGGCTTAGACTTTAATAACCTTGATAGTCCGAAATTATAAATAAAAACGTTCTTACTGATATTATTCGTCATCTGTGACAGACCACGAAAATAGAACAAGGGGTGAGAAGGGGGTTTGGTTATTGGTACGAGTTCAAGCAGATGTCGCACTTCCTAGTCGATCCGGGTTTCTGGAATGAAAAGAGGAAAGGGGACTTTTTTTCCTTTTCGTTTAATTCATTTAATATTAACACATTCATCCACCCTATTTTCGACAAAATAGAGTTCTCTAAATTTCAAACAGACACCAATCTCGTTTTTTCCCCTTCGAAGGGAATAATGGCCTCCTGAATAATAGAAAGCGAACTGATTTTTTTTTTTCTCTTTAAAGTCTGGGTTTTGATCGAGCCCATCAATATCACCTCTGTGGTAGGTTTATGGCTTAGAATTTTTTTAATAAATACCTTCATACGCACTACTTTTAAAATGGGTGCCCAAAAAGGGAGCTTCCGCCATATTGTCGTGGAACCTGGTGGTCTCAGGTTGCTGTGATGTCATCATTGATCTCCTTCCTTCATGTACAAGCACATCCCAATTTCTACTATCAAGGACAGAATTGTTCTTTCCTCTTGAAACTTCAATACCTAGCTTCAAAAAATATTTTTTTATGCTAAAAATATTCATTTCTTACAAATTTCCAGTTTTATGAACAGCACCAAATTGTAATTGGACAGAAAATCGTCTTTAAATTTTTTTAATGGATTTGTTTTTTGGATTGTTAAATTAGAGCGTAGAATGGAGAAAAAACACTGTTAATTGTTCCATCGTATAAAAAGGTGCATCTTAAAAAGCAAGGAAGAAGATTGCATCGGCTTAATTTCGTTCTCGGTTCAATGAGCTTCGTAAAATAAGTTCCAATTACGTCATTCGTAAATAACGCGTTAAGAGAGAGAGAAAAAAAAAGAGGGGGAGAAGGTAGTGTAATTACGAGTAATGCATTATTTAAACGGGTGTTGACGTCGGAATTGTTGGGGGAAGATTCGTGAGGCGGAGCGGGCCGTGGGTAAGGAGTTGCTGAGGTGGCCTTTTGGCTTGCGGTCAGGTAACTATTTCGATTTCCCTGACTTCGCTAGTTGTTGATGTGGCTTCATAAAGGGTTGGGGTTCTCCATGTATAACTTTGTAAGATATCAAACTTTATCAGAATAAAACGAATGTCTCTAAATTTTTTTTCTCATAATTTAGACAGAAAGGGGTAAATGAAAAGGTTTATTGTTAAGTTATCTAACAATTTCTGTCATGACTGACAATCCAATTTGAGGACAAAGGCTTTTCTGACACTCTTCATATAGGATGTGTCACTGCTTGCCACGTTCAATGGCCACTTGAACAAATTTTTTTGTATTTTTCCTTTGTCGACGGTGCGGTTTTTATCCTATAACGAAATCTGTGGCTACAATTCTTTTTCGAGATTTATATTCAACCTTTTAATGAAGCAATAGCTAAACAGTAAACACGTGTTAACAAGAAGATTGTTCACTTTACACACGTGATATCACGTGTCACTTTTTATAAGATAGCCGGGTTTATCTCTCGCTTTTAACTGCTGTCTGGCACGATTCGCTTTTCGACGCTTATTCTCGAAAATGGAATAAAACTAAATGAATAATAATTTTCCATTATTAATACGAAGCGATTATTGCTTATTAATTAATAATTTGTGTATTTATGAATAAAGTGAAATAATCGTGAAAGCATATTTTATGAGAAGGTGTCTCAAGAATGATTTGGAGCCTTTTCTAACCAGCTAGGTGTGGTGGACACAACCTTACCCTTTGCAATTAAATCTCCACCTCCCACTGTCCACCGGACGCCCATTTTGGTGCTATAAAACTCCCCCAACAATCTTACCAAGATTCCACACTATCCACACCAAACGAGACCCTCACTGCCTCAGCTATACCCCCAATCATTTCCCACCATCGCCCCCTCCCCAAAGATGTCGTTTTCGCCAAGAAAAATTTTACAAGGGAGGTACGAGGTCCATTAAAAGTTTGTTCACATGCTAAAATAACGAGCGAACATTTTGATTTGTACAATAATTTCGCTAATGTGTAATTTAACAAGGTAGCTAGTTTGAAATAAGTGCTCAAAACAGTAATAAAGCAGCACACTTGAGATAATTGGCGTCCGGAAAGTTCTCTCCCTCGTTCATCCCTGAGAAACACACAAGTTTACTCGTCCCACCCCGTCTCGGTCTCATCTCCGACCACCAATCTTACTTCCTCGTCCCTTCAGTTTCCGTGTATCAGGAGCTATTACAGAGATGGAGGCCCTTTCCACTTCTAGCGTTTAGACCTGTGTGTGGACATTACTCTTTATTATCTTCCCAACTTGATGGAGCCCCTTCTCTTTTATTCGATTTACAACAGCGAGGTGCGGGGTTGGGGGAGCACCAGGAAATGAATCGCTTCCCAGCACGAAATTCATCATCCCTTGGACTCCGATAAATATTTTAGAAGGGGGACGAATTTTTTTTATGAATCTCTAATGATTAAACGTTTTATATCCTGGAAAAAATATGTTCATAAAAATCATCTTCAGATAGTTGAATCCTTTTCATAGAACTTTATATTTTGACTTCTTTTTCTGAATCATTCGCCCCTTATATCGCAGCATTTTTTCTTTGATATATTTCTCCAATATCCTGAAAAAACTATTGGTTTTTTTGAAAAATTTCATTTGAATTTTAGTTTTAGAATACATTAATATAGGTCGCCAAGTTTTTATTTTTTTGAAAATCATAAAAATTAGAAAATCATCAACTTTTAATACATAATATCTTTTATGACAAAAACAATAAAAGTCGAAAAAAGGAGATTGTGTATCATTAATGATTAAACCTAAAACGTAAGTTAGATTTTTTTGTAAACACAGCCAATTTTTTGTACGATTGGAGAAACCGAAAAAATACGCTCCCTCTCACCACCACGGGTCGAAGGTCGAAATTTACAGGGTATCAAAACTGCCTAAGGATTTGATACCTTTGATATGCTCCCTAGCGCCCGAAAAACTAGCGGATGCTTTGATAACACCCACCCCATCAGAGAGGTCTAACGGGCCCTTAATAAAAATTTATGGCTCGTTCATGATTTAAAATTGGGTCGAATAATAATTTCTTTTTATATAGTCGTTATATTTCGTTTTGTATCCCAACGGAGGCGAATGCAGAGGTGGAGGGGATTAGGTGGGGGGTAATTTATGTTAGGGGGTTAATAAGTTTCTCGGTTAATTCTATGGCTTTGGTGCCTCCAAGGAGTCGGCCTCCAAGAAGTTTTTGATTAACTGGAATCTAGTGCTCGACTTTCGTGCCTGAAAAGGGCCACGGTATGAGAGAATCCTTTACTCGCTTTCAAAGAGGCCTTTAAAACGATATCTACCGCATTCCCTTGTCATGAAAATATGTAATTACTCATGGAAAAAATTTTATTTTAAAGTGTAACTTAAAACGAGAAAATCCCTAAGAAAAAGTGTTGTTAGAATCGGGTTAACTTGGTCTTAAAACGCTTACTTATAAAAATACAAAGGGCTCAAAAAGGGATTTGCATAATAGGAGTTGAAGGACCCTACAAATAATGAAGAGAAAGGGGGATAGACGTTAAAAATAAGGGAGAGGGAGAAAAACTAACAAGACAATAAAGAATAAGACTCCTACTCTTAAGCTAATGAATGAGCGGGGTCTTATGCTTCCTTGCCCAACAAACGTTCAGGTGGTAAAAAGGTGAAAAAAGAGAGAGGCCACGGTTTGGAAAGGGTCGGTTATAGGAAGGGGGTTTTGTAGGTGGTGTTGTTAATGAGAAGAACGCAATGCGGCACAGCTGCAGCCTCCCTCCGACTTTTCGAATCTCGAGCGAGAAACGGTCACTAAAACCGTCGAGGGAGTCGAGCGATGAATTTTTCATGGGGCCAACTCACGGGGCCACGAATTTTCCCAAAAGAGCATATCGGCTTAGCCGATGATGGCCTAGATATGAACTTACGAATCATTTCGTGCATTGGATTTTTTTGCTGTGAAAATTCTTAATCAAAACTTTAATACAATTTTGACCGAGATTGGAGAATTCACCTCCAGTATGAAATCCGTGTAATCCTGTCTAAGGACCCTTCCTTCGCAGTTATTACTGAGTTTGCGTTCAGCTTGTTTGAAACTTAAGACGTAAAACTGCAGTTGACGGCACCGTTTTAGGACGTGGAAACCTGAATAGCATTCAAACCGCTGTAACTATTTTCTCCCCCGGCGTTAATTTTGTTCAAAACAATTTTTCCTTTTTGCAATCTGGAATTTTCAAGTTTCAAATAAGCCCATTGTGTAAATAAACTGTCAGAAAAATGTATTTTTTGGGGTGGCCCGGGAGTGGAAAAAGCATGTCAATTATTTACTTCTTCCGCGTCTGAAGAAATGGAAGAGGGGAGCGTCATCTACGAGGGATGTCTCTAAAATGTCATATTCTTGACAGTCTGCTTCCAACAACCGGCGGCCCCTCCCTCCTTTTGTCGAGTTGCACCCGTTGCAATCTTACTAATGAGCATTTGCATGAGTCACGTCTTGAGAAAGGCAACTTGGGCCACAGTTGCACCAAAGGGTGCCTGATTAAATTCAATATCTTGTCGACTGTCCGATACCTTTGATTTATTCAAAACCATCTGGAAGCTGGTCGTTCAAAAGTTTATAACAAACAAAAAAATTTTTTTTTAATATCCATTATTCCTTCTTGTTCATTTTCCCATTTCGGAGGGGCTGTCGACAATGAGAAAAGGACGGCTTTCCCAATTACCTCCTTCCAAAAGTAGAATCCTTGTCCCAGACACGGGTCAATTACCATAATGGCTCCCCGGACCAGTTTACGTTGAAATTTCGGAATTTAATAAACCGACGTTTCCCAAGAGAGGATCAACAAGCCCGAGGGAAAACGACCCGAGCCCGCCAGATTCGCCCTATCGCATGTCAACGTCAAAACGCTAAATAGAATGATAAACTTTTTTAAATTCATTAAAAGATCGCAAACAAATTAATAAAAATCTGATATTTTTTTAAATTACCAACATAAAACTTTGGTACGTGTATGGCGGTAGTTGCGCTTCGTGAAATGAGGGAATAAAATAAAAAAGTAAATAAAAAAATAGAAGGGGAGAACCCGAGGGACATAGGAAGAGGAAATGCGATAGCGGGAACCCCTCTAGCCCCGACGCGAAAAGAAAAGTGATCCGGAGGGGTGGAAGGGCGCTGGGAAAAAAAAGTTACGATAAACGGAAAAACATTGGGTCAAAGTGGAAGAGGGTAGGTAGGACGTTAGGGAGATAAACCGCCACGTGGAGCACACGTGTGAAAACAGGGGTGACTCCGTCCACTAAACGTAAAAAGAAGCACCTTAAGATCCTCCTTTTTAACATTCTCAAAAAGAGAGTTATTTGTTTGTATGTCTGTAATTCAAGATACCATTCTACTGGATAGAGTCTAAGAAGGTTGTTTCTATACTACTAAAAAGGCCCTTTGTAGCTTGATTTTTGGTTCTTTTTGGAGATTAGGGGCCCTTTTGACTAGATTTGGTTCCTTTACGTCTACAAAACCCCTTTTTAGTATGTTTTTGATCCTTTTGGACACTAGGGGCCTATTTTTACCTTGATTTTTGGACACTAGGGCCCTGTTTTGACAAGATTTTGTTCCTTTACTACTAGAAAGGCCCTTTATAGCTTGATTTTTTATTCTTTGTGGGCACTAGAGGCTCCTTTTTACCTTGATTTTTTGACACTAGGGGCCTGTTTTGACTAGAGTTTTGGACATAAGGGGTCCTTTTGACTAGATTTTTGTACATTAGGGCCCTTTTGACCTGATTTTTGGACATTAGGGCTCTTTTGACTAGATTTTTGGACATTAGTGGTCCTTTTGACTTGATTTTTGGACATTAGGGGCCCTTTTGACTAGATTTTTGGACATTAGGGGCCCTTTTGACTAGATTTTTGGACATTAGGGGCCCTTTTGACTAGATTTTTGGACATTAGTGGCCCTTTTGACTTGATTTTTGGACATTAGAGGCTCTTTTGAATATATTTTGTTCCTTACTACTATAAAAGCCCTTTTTAGTATGTTTTTTGATAGTTTTTGGACTCTAGGGTCCACTTTTTATTTACCTTTCTAGCTTGATTTTTGATCCTTTTTGGACACTAGGGGCACATTTAGTTTAATTTCTGGACATTAGGTGCTCTTTTGACTAGATTTTGTGCCTTTGTGATTACAAATTTCACCCTTTTCCATTTCTACCTTGATTTTTGATCTTCTTTGGACACTATGGGACACTTTTGACCTCGATTTTTGGACATTAGGGGCTCTTTCAATTTTGATTTTTGAACATTAGCGGCCCTTATGACTAAATTATTTTCCTTTACAACATACTAAAAAGACCCTTAATAGCTTGATTTTTGATCCTTTTTGGACACTAGGGGAACTTGATTTTTGGACATTAGGGGCTCTTTTGACTAGATTTTGTTTACTACTACAAAGGACCTTTCTAGATTGCTTTTGATCCTTTTTGGACACTAGGGGCCCTTTTTAGCACCCTTTTTTGACATCTCACTAGATTTCGTTCCTTTAAGACAAAAAAAGGCCCTTTTTAGTTTGGTTTTTGGTATTTTTTGGACATGAGAGGCTCTTTTTTAACCATTTTAAGACTTTTGCCTGGGGGGGGGGGATTATGAAAATTTTTCTGGCCTGTAAATTTTACCTATCCGACTCTGGTGAGGGATTTGATGTTTGTTGAGAGGTCCCTAGAGCCCCAACTTTTAGAGAAAGTTCAAGTTAAAGGGTTCCTTCTTCAATTTTTATTTTCTCTTTCAAAAAAAGGTGCATTGGCTACGTTCGAAGTAGAAAAGAAGTTCAAGTGTTTTTAGAAAACGTTAGAAACGGGACTTTTCCCTCAGAAAGTCGTAATGAAAAGCGGAAATGAAAGGCCTCCTTTGGATCTTTCTTCAGATAATTGGGGGGCATTCATCTCAAACTTGGACCAGAATAATACAGAATGTTTTCACTTTTTTTTCATCCTTTTTTTTTGTCCTCTCATATTAAAAGTTGATTAGCGGTCAATAAAAACCGCAGTGGAAAATATTGTCCCGTTGGAAAATAATGGAGCAGTAAAATGGTTATTGAATGTTTTTTCTGTTTACTATGGGACGTTTCAATTAAGGCTCGGGGATTAGCCAGGGCTTTAGAACGCTTTCTCATTTCATGGGGAAAAAAGGAAAAAGATAAAAACCATCCAGATATTTTCTATCACCTATCAAAATGGGATTCTCTTAATTTTGTAGTGACATTTTCACTTTTAAGATGATTTTGAGATGGAAAAAAAGGGATAAAGTCCTGACAATGCATTTCCGGATGACAGCCGGGCAAACTCAATCAGACAAAATATTTGCCCGAATAGAAAAGGGAGTCCAAGAGGAAAACATTTGACCGGGTCCCTAACACACTTACACGACGGGAGAAGTCTTGATTACTTTTTCTTTTCACGAGACAACCTTTCTTTCCGATCCTAAATTTATGTTTTTCTCCACCTCTGTAATACTTAGTGCGAAGAGAACAAAAAAGTCACGTCCCAAGCATGTTTCAACCTCTCAAAAAGTTGACCTCTCCAGAAATTTTTCAATAAGAAGGTGTGCGTTAAGGGAAGAGGGTCCGGAGGCGGTTAAGATGAGGGTTAATATCGCAAAAGCGTTTCGACCCTTCGGGATGAAACGAGGGGCGGGGGAGTGAGAATCTGGTGAATGTATTATATCCTCGAGCCTGTATCTCACTCCTGAGACGGCCACAACTATCTCGGAACAATATTCGGCCCAACTTTCGACCCCCTGCAGATCCCCTCTTTCTTCGTTGCAACCGCCTCTTTTTGCCTTGCGGCTTCCTTAGGGATGAACTCCTCTTGTATTTCTATAAATTATGGCTCTTGTTTAAACTTAGTTTTAACATAATGTATAACTTCTTATATCGCCTTTTTTTAACCTAATAAAATTTAATCAAATTTTTTTTTCCTTTAAAACCCTCTTTCCACCTTTGCTTTCTAAAAATCGATGGGAAGCTTCAAAGCCTGATATTAGCACGAAAAAGCTTTTTGAATTTTTAAATAATGAGATAATCATACGCTTGGCGTACCTATAATACCAAAAAAGCTTGCGACTCTATAAAAAGAATTCCGGAACGACGTTTTTACGGACGTTTGTACATTTTTTATGCGACTTTTTATCGATTTCGAAACCAAATCGATAAGCAAGACTGAATTCGTGAATTTTTCAGAAAAAGTGTTTGTTTTACGCGTTGGCGTCGAAAAGTCCGGATTAAAAACCCATTAAGAAGGAAAAAAGATCCAATTTTTAAATCAATAATACAGGGTCTGACAGGGAAAGTCACGACAGTGATACAACTGAAGTGGCACAGTATTCGTAACTCAGAAACGTTTGATCCCATCAAAAAAGCGTTTAAATAAACTTAACTGAAAATCAAGCGTAAAATCGATTTCCAACGTCAAAACATAGGGTTAGCATTTAAAATAACGAAGTTAGGGACGTTCTGGAGCACCCTATAGGTCAAATCCAAAAGTTATTGACTCCAATCCATCCTTCGCTAAAATCTAAAGGGGATTTACTTGGACATATTTTTCGTCAGGTCAAAAGCCTGGCAGATAACCGGATGGTTCATGTTAAGTGGTAAAGTATTGGTAACTCCAGAACATTTGCTCCTATGAAAAAGACGTTATAAGTAAAAGTTACTTGAAATTAAGCGTAGAATCGATTTCCATCGTCAAAACTTAGGGTTAGCATTTAAAATTACGAAGTTAGGGTCGTTCTAGAGCACCCTGTTTGTCAAATCCAAAAATCATTGACGCCAATCGATTTTCCACTAAAAAATAAGAGGGGTTTACTTGAATAATTTTTTTCGTCAGGTCAAAAGTGTGGCAGATAATCGGCTGGTCATCTCATCTGGCACCTAAATCATACACCAAAAACATACATAATTGAAAAGTACATAATTATGATGAATAATTTATTTTTTTATATAGGAGTTTAAAGAGAGAGGTGATTTCTTCTTCCGTTACTTTTGATGTTATTGCCGGTCGTGGGGATTCGAGACGCGTGGTATCAATTTATCGGTAGGGCCCCGTGAGAGGGTTGAAACGACCGGACCGTTGGTTTAGACACCACGATTTGCTCTACATCTCGGACGTGTGGCTGACCTTATTTTTATACCTTTGAAAAGAGGCGCCTCTTGAGAAAAAAAGTTCGAGCCTTTCAGATTCCATTCGCCTTCTAGTTATGTTCCTCTCGTTCTTCCCTTTTGTTACACCTTAATGGCCTATAACACGATAAAATGTAATTTTCACAATCGGCTTTTCTTTTTTCGCTTAGAAGTCTTTAGAGGGAATAACAGCTTACTTCACATGAGCAAAGAATTTAATGCAAAATATACTAAACTTTTATTTTTGTTTCAGGTAAGAAGCCCAAAATACAAATGTTAAGGTAATTTTCGCTTCAATTAATAAATGATCCCTCATAATTTTAGTTATTCAATGATTATGGATTTGAGAAGGTAACCGGAGTTACATACAGAATCCATTAGTGCAGCGACGTTTCGGCTTCATCAGGTTTATTATTAGGGGGCCAGAGATGAGAGAATGACAATGAGAGGAGGTTGGGGTGCCTTAGTGATCTGTCTATAGGGACGTCAATCATTTGTACTCCGCATTTACCGCTTTTCCGCTCGGGAAAGGGGTCGGAATTTAATAAAGCCGTCACGTGTCTCAGTCTTATCACATCCTTATCTCGGCCGGTCACGTGATCGTATAAATTAAACGCATCTTTTTAAAAAATTTATTAAAATATTTTTTGCTTCGCCCATAAAGGAGCTTAATGCTCACTAAGATTGAAATGATGTACACATTAGGGCCAAAAAAGTTGAAAATTCTTCCGGAAATGTGATCATAAGTCAGTTTTGCCATTTTGGACAATTTATCGAAATTGTTCTACTTTATGAGGCCCAATCTGGCAAACCTGTTATCTGACAAAGGTGGCCTCTAGTCAGTGGTTGCCAGTTCGTGCGATTTATCAAAATGGGACTTTTGCCAGTTTGGGTAATTTATCAAAATTGGGCTGTTACCAGTTTGGGCGATTTATCGAAAATTGGGCTACTTTATTAAGGCCAAACTGGCAACCCTGTTGTCTGACAAAGTTGGGCTCTTGACAGTGTTACCAGTTTGGGCGATTTGTCGCAAATTGGGCTACCTTTATATGGCACAATAAGGCACCCCTGTTATCTGACAAAGTTTAGCTCCTGACAGTTTCGCCAGTTTGGGCGATTTATCGCAAATTGGGCTACTTTTATGAGGGCCCATTCTTGCAATCCTGGTATCTGACGAATTTGGGCTCTTGTCAGTGGTAGCCAATTTGGGAAATTTATAGAAATTGGGCTACTTAATGAGGCCCAATCTGGCCAAACTGTTATCTAAAAAGTTGGGCTCTTGTCAGTAGTAGCCGGTTTGGGCGATTTATCAAAATTGGTCTGTTGCCAGTTTGTGCGATTTATCGAAAATTGGGCTACTTTTTTAACGCCAAATCTGGCAACCCTGTTGTCTGACAAAGTTGGGCTCTTGTCAATAGTAGCCAGTGTGGCCAATTCATCGAAATTGGGCTACTTTAATGAGGCCCAATCCGGCAAACCTATTATCTGACAAAGTTGGGCTCTTGACAGTGTTGCAAGTTTGGGCGATTTATCGAAAATTGGGCAACTTCAATGAGCCCAATCTGGCAACCCTGTTATCTGACAAAGTTGGGCTCCTGTCAGTGGTAGCCAGTGTGGGCAATTCATCGAAATTGGGCTACTTTAATGAGGCCCAATCTGGCAATCCTGTTATCTGAGAAAGTCGGACTCTTGTCAGTGGGTGCCAGTTTGGGCGATTTATTTAAATTGATCTGTTGCCAGTTTGGGCGATTTATCAAAATTGGACTGTTGCCAGTTTGGGCAATTTATCAAAATTGGGCTGTTGCCAGTTTGGGCGATTTATCAAAATTGGGCTGTTGCCAGTTTGGGCGATTTATTAAATATTGGGCTATTTTTATGAGGCCCAATATGGGTAACCTGTTATCCCACAAAGTTTGGCTCGTGACAGTGTCGCCAGTTTGGGCAATTTATTGAAATTGGGCTACTTTTATGAGGCCCAATCTGGCAACCCTGGAGGTCATATAAGACCCAGTTCCAGGAGATCAACAAAAAATCTTTACTTGAACCATAATGGCTGGTCAAAACGTCAAAAGCAATCTTTACGCTACTCTTAGTGCTTATTCTCACAGCTGAAGGAAATCTGCGATGACTGACGTTTGGAGCTTAGCAAATGATATTTTTAAGTAATCTTAAGATTTTAAAACGTTGTTGAAAAATGCTGGGGAAATAATATGAAGGATATGGCATTCAGGGCGGATAACGTCTCGTCGTCGTATATAGTGGGGGGGAGAGAGGGTGGTCGGATATAAAATAAATCTGCGGATTCGGGGTCGGGAAATAAGAAAGGTTTGACTGAGTAATGAAATAGGTTGGGATGAGGGTGAAAGGCGGGGGTTGAGATGGAAAGGGGGGCATATGTCCCATCTCGAGGCTCCCCCGAGGAGTGTGCCTAACCGCACTGAGATTGATGGGCTCGGGCTTTTTTTCTCCTCCTGAGGGTGTTAAGTATAAAAATTGTTTGTTTTGCTCCACTCGTTTGTTTTGTACTTGTTATTTATTGTTTGGCTGCATTTCAATTTTTTAAATTTTTTTAAAGGAGAGAATGTAAAGGATTAAGCCGGAAGCCAAGGGGTAAAAAGGACAATGAGTCGACCTCTCGGCGATTACCCGCGGTCCCTAAAACAATTAAAAGTCTCAAAAGAGGGTTAGAAAAGTAGAGGGGGAAGAGTCGGTATATAAGGAACGGCCCCCCTGGGGTTGTATTGTCCAAATAAAAAGCTATAACAACAATAGAGATGGACGATTATGAAGCTTTCTGAAAAGAAAAAGAACGGAGATTATCTTTCCACGTTCCAACAAAAATTATTAAAAAATTATACTTTCTTTTCAAACGATTTATATAGAATTCTGAAATCTTGTACAAAACATGACGTCATGAGATTCACAATTTTGTAAGTTTATAAGACAACGTGGGGTACAAAATCTTATTCTCGAAAGGGTTTCCCAACGGGTCTCCGGAGGGGTGAGCATCGACCGTGAGACGTTCTGGAAAAGTAACCCCTCAGGGAGTTCCGCCAGTTGCATATTCATAATTTTCAAGACGAGCCATTACCATGTCAGCGAAATGTGCGAAAAAAACGCCTCCTAAACGTTCGTATCCTCGAGGGAAAATGGACATGTATAAATTATATGTTCCTCTAAATAATATATTCATACTTTACTTATTCAAAACGCCTCTTGAATATTTTTAAAAATTAATTTTATCAACAAAATATCTCCTTTTCTTTATAAATCTTACAAAAAATCATAAAATATACCTAAAATAAGAGATAGTTTTAAGTGTTGTTATTTCCTGAAATCTCGTTATAATCTTGAAGTAGTGACGTCAATTAAGACGTATTTAAATGTCGCCGTTCGTGTTTTCCTAGTTTCGCCCGCATTTGTAATTTTCCTAACGACCTCGGGGAGGGGGAAAAAAAAAGTTTTCTCCGAGGACAATTAAAAGTTGGAGGGATGATCTTCGGTAAAGAGTGATTTCCAATCGATTACACGCTAGATTAAACCATTTTACTGTCCCTTTGGAACCCTTTCATTTCAAACGTTTTTCACTTCAATGGAATTCCTCTTTTTTGTCTCGAATCTCTTGATGACTAATCTAAAAAGTCGTGATTTTTTTT
>JAGWEN010000564.1:30635-75276 GCA_018703685.1 Orius laevigatus | reverse complement strand
TAAATTGGTGAAACACCTGAGTTAAGTTGGCAAGACTGGATGAGGAAAACACTTGTCAACTTTTGAGGTCGGAGGACTCGGAAGTGTCGAGATTTTTATAAATTGCTTGGGAACAAACGACACTAGTTCTTTCATTTTTTTTATTGTTCCAAAAACCCGTTACTTTACTCAAATAAGACTTTAAAATTCTATAAACTCTCTATTTTTTACGTTTTGAATCTTAAATTTTTTTTATTTATCTATGTAACGATGAGTGAGGGGTAAAAATAAAATTATCTTCGCTATATGGAAATCATAAAACCAGGTAAAACTATGAAAACTTATTTTTTTACTGGAAAAAAACAGTTGGGATGGAAAAAACCAGGTAAACATCGACCTTGGGTATTCCTCCTTATTTTTGAAGGTCTCCTTGAAATTGTCTTTATTGACATTTTGTATTTTTTGACCTTTTTTTAAAGATCTTTCAGTATCCAAGGTTATAAATATTAATGAAAAAGGAGGTATATTTTTTGAATTTTTTTTCTGTCTCAGCTCTCATTTCATAGTGCTCATCATGGTTTACAATATTAAAAATCATTAATTTCGTAATTAAATGTTATTTTTCAGTTGTGATGAGAGTAATGGCGGTTTCGATCAACGAAATCTGCGAAAGTGCGAACCTGGCGAGGGAGAAAGCGATTTTCGGCGACTACGAAGCTTCAAACGTCATCTATTCTGAAGTCTCTCTTCGGATCCAAAAGCTCCTCTTGACCATCGCCGACCCAAGTCGGAGAAGCAAATGGCAACTTGTACAGCGACAAATATCTCAGGAGCATGAAACCGTCCAGAAGGTCATCTCTACTTTACAGCTCATCAGGAAGGACCCAAGCTCTCGACCTATTGGTAAACTTATGAGTTAGAGCGCGGATTTTCATGCTGTTAAAAACTAAAAACGTGCAACAAAAAAGTCACAATGTGCAAAAACGCGAAATGTTTATTTTTAAATGGCGCAAACTCATTGTAAATTGTTGCTTATACTTCATTCAAAAGGAAGTTATGAAGGTTAGCCAGCAATTTTTAAGTTTCCCGACAGTTCCTGAAGACATACAACATTATTTAAGACCAGCAATAATTGTCTAGGTTGGGATGATGGTGGGGAACTATAAAACCACCATGAAAAAATCAGCTCAATTAGGGCAATTAGACAGAAAAAATGGTTTTGGGGATATTTGGATCGCAAAAGTGGTTTAGGGTGTTTCGTGCAGAAAATGGTTTTGGGGATTTTTGGACTGAAAAAGTGGTTTTGGGGGTTTCATGCTGAAAATGGTTTTGGGGGTATTAAGACAGAAAAATGGTTTTAGGGATGTTTTGTTTGAAAAAATGTTTTTGGGCATTTTTGACTGAAAAAGTGGTATTAAGTTTCATGCAGAAAATGGTTTTGGGGACAGAAAAATGGTTTTAGGGATGTTTTCTTTGAAAAAATGTTTTTGGGCATTTTTGACTGAAAAAGTGGTTTAGGGGGTTTCATGCAGAAAATGGTTTTGGGGACAGAAAAATGGTTTTAGGGATGTTTTGTTTATAAAAATGTTTTGGGCATTTTTGACTGTAAAAGTGGTTTAATGGGTTTCACGCAGAAAATGGTTTTGGGGACAGAAAAATGGTTTTAGGGATGTTTTGTGTGAAAAAATGTTTTTGGGCATTTTTGGATTGAAAAAATGGTTTAGGTGGTTTCATGCAGAAAATGGTTTTGGGGTATTAAGACAGAAAAATGGTTTTAGGGATGTTTTGTTTGAAAAAAGGTTTTTGGGCATTTTGGGACTAAAAAAGTGGTTTAAGGGGTTTCATGCAGAAAATGGTTTTGGGGGTATTAAGACAGAAAAATGGTTTTAGGGATGTTTTGTTTGAAAAAATGTTTTTGGGCATTATTGGACTAAAAAGTGGTTTAGGGGGTTTCATGCAGAAAATGGTTTTGGGGGTACTAAGACAGACAAAAGGTTTTAGGGATGTTTTGTTTGAAAAAATGTTTTTGGGCATTTTCGGTCTGAAAAAGTGGTTTAAGGGGTTTCATGCAGAAAATGGTTTTGGGGGTATTAAGACAGAAAAATGGTTTTAGGGATGTTTTGTTTGAAAAAATGTTTTTGGGCATTTTTGGACTGAAAAAGTGGTTTAGGGGGTTTCATGCAGAAAAACGTTTTTAGGGATGTTTTGTGTGAAAAAATGTTTTTGGGCATTTTTGGACTGAAAAAGTGGTTTAAGGGGTTTCATGCAGAAAATGGTTTTGGGGGTATTAAGACAGAAGAATGGTTTTAGGGATGTTTTGTTTATAAAAATGTTTTTGGGCATTTTTGACTGTAAAAGTGGTTTAATGGGTTTCACGCAGAAAATGGTTTTGGGGACAGAAAAATGGTTTTAGGGATGTTTTGTTTGAAAAAAGGTTATTGGGCATTTTCGGACTGAAAAAGTGGTTTAAGGGGTTTCATGCAGAAAATGGTTTTGGGGGTATTAAGACAGAAAAATGGTTTTAGGGATGTTTTGTTTGAAAAAATGTTTTTGGGCATTTTCGGTCTGAAAAGTGGTTTAAGGGGTTTCATGCAGAAAATGGTTTTGGGGGTATTAAGACAGAAAAATGGTTTTAGGGATGTTTTGTTTGAAAAAATGTTTTTGGGCATTTTCGGACTGAAAAAGTGGTTTAAGGGGTTTCATGCAGAAAATGGTTTTGGGGGTATTAAGACAGAAAAATGGTTTTAGGGATGTTTTGTTTGAAAAATCTTTTGGGCATTTTTGGACTGAAAAAGTGGTTAGGGGGTTTCATGCAGAAAAACGTTTTAGGGATGTTTTGTGTGAAAAAATGTTTTTGGGGCATTTTTGGATTGAAAAAGTGGTTTAGGTGGTTCATCAAAGGTTTCATGCAGAAAATAGTTTTGGGGTATTAAGACAGAAAAATGGTTTTAGGGATGATTTTGTTTGAAAAAACGTTTTTGGGCATTTTTGGATGAAAAAGTGGTTTAGGTGGTTCATGCAGAAAATGGTTTTGGGTGTATTAAGACAGAAAAATGGTTTTAGGGATGTTTTGTTTGAAAAAATGTTTTTGGGCATTTATTGGACTGAAAAGTGGTTTAGGGGGTTTCATGCAGAAAAACGTTTTTAGGGATGTTTTGTTTGTACTACGACTGACAAAAGTGGTTTAGTGGGTTCATGGAAATGTTTTGTATTAAGACAGAAGAATGTTTTAGGATGTTTGTTGAAAAACATCTTTTTCGACTGAAAAGTGGTTTAAGGGGTTTCATGCAGAAAATGGTTTTGGGGGTATTAAGACAGAAAAATGGTTTTAGGGGATGTTTGTTTGAAAAAATGTTTTGGGCATTTTGGACTGAAAAAGTGGTTTAGGGGGTTTCATGCAGAAAAACGTTTTAGGGATGTTTTGTGTGAAAAAATGTTTTTGGGCATTTTTGGACTGAAAAAGTGGTTTAAGGGTTTCATGCAGAAAATGGTTTGTATTAAGACAGAAGAATGGTTTAGGGATGTTTTGTTTATAAAAATGTTTTTGGGCATTTTTGACTGTAAAAGTGGTTTAATGGGTTTCACGCAGAAAATGGTTTTGGGGACAGAAAAATGGTTTTAGGGATGTTTTGTTTGAAAAAAGGTTATTGGGCATTTTCGGACTGAAAAAGTGGTTTAAGGGGTTTCATGCAGAAAATGGATTTGGGGGTATTAAGACAGAAAAATGGTTTTAGGGATGTTTTGTTTGAAAAAATGTTTTGGGCATTTTGGATTGAAAAAGTGGTTTAGGGTGGTTTCATGCAGAAAATGGTTTGGGGGTATTAAGACAGAAAAAGGTTTTAGGGATGTTTTGTTTGAAAAATGTTTTTGGGCATTTTGGACTGAAAAAGTGGTTTTAAGGGGTTCATGCAGAAAAACGTTTTTAGGGATGTTTTGTGTGAAAAAATGTTTTGGCATTTTTGGATTGAAAAGTGTTTTGGTGGGTTCATGCAGAAAATAGTTTGGGGTAGTTAAGGAAGAAAAATGGTTTTAGGGATGTTTTGTTTGAAAAAATATTTTTGGACTGAAAAAGTGGTTTAGGGGGTTTCATGCAGAAAATGGATTTGGTTCAATTTCCGAGTAGCCCAAAAAAAAAATGCAGTGTCATTGGAAAACTTGATATTTCTTTTTAGGAGTCCAAATGAACAGAATGGTCGGCTTTGATGAAGTCACAAAGGATCCAAATGTAATCTGGATGGGAACACCTAAAGAACCAGATGTATGGTCTATGCCACAGACTAGAGATCCAGATGTTTGGCCACCACCGACCCCTGTTGACCATCGGTTAGTGCTTTCAAGTTTTCCCATAGAATCCGAAGAATTGTCTAGTTAGCAACTTAACGATAAGCTCCATTTCAATGTTTTTTTGATAGGTCGATGACGAAAAAAGTGGCTTCTAAAAAAGTCGAGCCTTCCAGGGGTGGTAAGAATGTAAAAAGTGGAACGAACACGTTAGGACGTCGGAATGAGGCGAACAAAAACGTCGGTCGCAATGAAAAAACCCGTCCCGGCCCTACTCGGAAAGACGCTAACGGAAATCAAGTAAGTACAAATCCTCCATAAATCGCTTTTTAATTATTTCACAATTTTCAGACTGAAAAAAGCGACAAAGAAAAAGATAATAAAGAGTCTGAAAACAAAGACAGCATTGAAGACAGAAGGTTTGACCCGAGCGGCTACGACCACGATCTTGTCGAAATGCTGGGTGAGTGATTTCGCTCAATTTGACATCCTGGAATCAGTGGATCGCGTGGCCCAAAATTAACAAAAGGCAAGATTAACAAATTAAAACCAATTATTCGTCAAAAAAAACTCGTCAATATGAACATTTTAAGAGCGACTTTTTCATCAAAAACTTCAAAATCAGGGTTTTAAGAGCCAAATTTTCGTCAAAAACCTTAAAATCAAAATTTACAAAGCCAAATTTTCCCTCAAAAACCTCAAATTCAAGGTTTTAAGAGACTTTTTTCGTCATAAGCTTTAAAATAAACTTTTAAGAGACAATTATTTTTCGTCAAAAATCCTCAAAATCAACGTTTTAAGAGCTAATTTTCGTTTGAAAAACCTCAAAATCAACGTTTTGGGAGACAGTTTTTTGTCAAAAACCTGAAAAGCAACGTTTTAAGGTTCTCTTTTTGTCAAAAACCTTAAAATTTACATTATTTGAGTATAATCTTTCATCAATAACCTCAAAATCAACGTTTTGGGAGACAGTTTTTTGTCAAAAACCTGTAAATCAACGTTTTAAGGTTCTCTTTCGTCAAAAACCTATAAATCAACGTTTTAAGGTTCTCTTTCGTCAAAAACCTTAAAATTTACATTATTTGAGTACCAATCTTTCATCAAAAACCTCAAAATCAACGTTTTAAGAGATAATTATTTTTCGGCAAAAACTTCAAAATCAACGTTTTAAGAGACAATTTTTCGTCAAAAACTTCAAAATTACCGTTTCAAGAGCCTTTTAGAGAATAAGTTTAAAACTTTTTTTAGAGGGGGGGGGCTTTGATTTTTAGTGTTCCGCGGACAAATTCCTGGATCCGCCTCTGCCTGGAATTGATTTTATTTTTGTTTTTCAGAGAGGGATATCGTTCAAAAGAATCCGAATATAAGATGGGAAGACATTGCGGATTTGCAGGAAGCGAAACGTCTTTTAGAAGAAGCGGTCGTCCTTCCGATGTGGATGCCTGACTTTTTTAAGGGAATAAGAAGGCCATGGAAGGGCGTATTGATGGTCGGGCCGCCTGGAACGGGGAAGACGATGCTCGCCAAAGCGGTCGCTACTGAATGCGGTACGACGTTCTTCAACGTATCTTCGTCTACGCTTACGTCCAAATACCGCGGCGAGTCTGAAAAGCTTGTCCGCCTCTTATTCGAAATGGCTCGTTTCTATTCGCCTTCTACGATTTTCATCGACGAGATTGATTCTCTTTGTTCGAGGAGGGGCTCCGAAAGCGAGCACGAAGCATCCAGAAGAGTCAAATCGGAACTTTTGGTCCAAATGGACGGGATCAGCTCGAACAGCGAAGACGGCACCAAAGTCGTCATGGTTCTTGCAGCGACTAATTTTCCCTGGGACATTGATGAAGCCCTACGAAGGCGTTTAGAAAAACGAATCTACATACCGCTTCCAAACAGTAAAGAACACCATTTTTTGTTTACAAATTTTAATTTTTTCATTAGACGATGGACGTGAGGCGCTTTTAAGGATCAATTTGAGGGATGTCCAAGTCGAGCCGGATATCGACATGAACGACATCGCTGCTCGGCTCAAAGGCTATTCGGGCGCTGACATCACCAACGTTTGCAGGTAAACATCATGAAAATTTTGCCATTTTTAGCCCTTATTCATATTTGAATCTCCTTTTGACCCCTTTTCCCAACAATTTATTGACGTTTTTAACCCTTTTGTTGCCATTTAGAGCCCCTATTCTGGCATTTAGTGCAAAATATTGGCATTTCCTGCCTTCTTTAGACAATATAATGACGTTTTTAACCGTTTTTCTGCCATTTTGAGCCCTTATTCAGGCATTAAATGCAAAATAATGGCATATCCAGCCTCTTTTCAACAATATATTGACGTTTTTACCCCATTTTCTGCCATTTCGAGCCCTTATTCTGGCCTTAAGTGCAAAGTAGTGGCATTTAAAGCCTTAATTTTGCATGAAAATACCATTTTTGTCCCTTAAATTCGAAAATAATGGCATTTTTATCAATTTTTCCTTAATAAGATGTCACTTTTAACCTGTTTTGAATAAGATAATGGCATTTTCTTTGTAGTAGTAACATTTCTGGCTTGTTTTAAAAGATAATTTTTTTTAGGGACGCATCAATGATGTCGATGAGACGAAAGATTGCCGGCTTGCGTCCCGAGCAGATAAAGCAGCTGGCGAAAGAGGACCTCGACCTCCCAGTTTCGAAGCAGGACTTCTTTGAAGCGATCGCCAAATGCAACAAAAGTGTCTCAAAAGAGGACCTCGACAAATATGACAAATGGATGGCCGAATACGGATCCTCGTGATAGTAACATCTCCACCTTCTCCTTTGCATTAAATGGAGTCAAGCAGTAACAATTTAACATTAGAAACGTTTGGAAAATCAGGGATTCACCCCACACTTTTAAGTGCCTCATCCTTTTCAAATTCGTCTTCAGTGCCTTTTCCACTTTATTGGTCTTCAGACAGCAAAAAGTACTTTTCTTTTGCTTTTTCTTGCCTTCATTTCTCTCATACCTCATAAGTTCTTCCTTTTTTGTTACTAAAATGTACTAATTAACTTTTTTTTTTACTGACTATATTACTAAAAATAATAATTCTGACTATTTAAAATGGCCGAAATGTACTTAATTTATTGTTAACTTTAGGAGTAGATCTCATTATCATTAGTTTAAGAGAAAAAAATTATTAAATAAATCTAATTTGAATTTTGAATACTTTTCACCTTAGAGCACACCATTGTACGGTTGCAATGATTACAGTGATCATACGATTGCAACGATTACAGCGATCGTATGGTTGCAATGAAAACAGCTATCATACGATTGTGATTACAGCAATCATATGATTACATTGTTTACAGCGATCATATGGTTGAATTGATTACAGCGATCATACGATTGCAATGATTACAGCGATAAGTTTCATTGGTTACAGTGATCATATGGTTGAATTGATTACAACGATCATACGGTTGAATTGATTACAGCGATCAGATGGTTGAATTGATTACAGCAATCATGCGGTTGCATTGATTACAGCAATTATATGGTTGTAATTACAGCAATCATACGATTACAGCGATCATATGGTTGAGTTGATTACAACGATCATACGGTTGAATTGATTACAGCGATCATATGGTTGAATTGATTACAGCGATCATATGATTGCATTGATAACAGCGATCATGCGGTTGCATTGATTAAAGCAATCATACGGTTGTGATTACAGCGATCATATGGTTGAATTGATTACAGCGATCATCCGGTTGAATTGATTACAGCGATCATCCGGTTGCATTGATTACAGCAATCATACGTGGATTACGCATATCGATTACAGAGATCATATGATTCGGCATGTGATTGACAGCATCATGCGGTTGCATTGATTACAGCAATCATACGGTTGTGATTACATCAATCATATGATTACAGCAATCATATGGTTGAATTGATTCCAGCGATCATATGATTGCATTGATAACAGCGATCATGCGGTTGCATTGATTAAAGCAATCATACGGTTGTGATTACAGCAATCATATGATTACATTGATTACAACGATCATATGGTTGAATTGATTACAGCGATCATATGGTTGAATTGATTACAGTGATCATTTGATTGCATTGATTACAGCGATCATGCGGTTGCATTGATTAAAGCAATCATACGGTTGTGATTACAGCGATCATATGGTTGAATTGATTACAGCGATCATATGGTTGAATTGATTACAGCGATCATCCGGTTGAATTGATTACAGCGATCATCCGGTTGCATTGATTACAGCAATCATACGGTTGTGATTACAGCAATCATACGATTACAGAGATCATACGGTTGAATTGATTACAGCGAACATATGATTGAATTGATTACAGCAATCATGCGGTTGCATTGATTACAGCAATCATACGGTTGTGATTACATCAATCATATGGTTGAATTGATTACAGTGATCATACGGTTGAATTGATTACAGCGATCATATGATTGCATTGATTACAGCGATCATGTGGATGCATTGATTACAGCAATCATACGATTGTAATCACTATTGTAACCATTAAATTTGCACAATTACTGCAATGTCCGACTTTTGTGATTACAGTAATCTCCAGTCTGAATGTTAATGGTAATTATTTATATTATTTGAAAAAGTTGAAATTTTAGCCTTCAGCAGGTGATCCCGTACAAAAAACTCAAATTTTTTAAAATAGTTTATTAATTACAATATTTTACATAAATAAATTTTCTAAATTTCACAATAAGGGTGTCGAAGGCGAGCGTAAATTCGTTCGATGTTGACCGAGCTGACAAAATTGGAGGCGACGAGGGAGGGGAAGAGTTGAAGGGTCAGGAGGAGGTCGTGAAGGGAGACCGGGGCAAGCGAGCGATCCTGAAGCGACAAATTGAAAGCACGATCTCGCTCGATTTCTTCGGGCGTCATCCTCATATTCGGGACGAGTATCTCTTCCATCTTTGACGCATTTTCGTCAATCAAAAGGCTGTAAACAGTTAAAGATATTCAAGGAATGAAAACGACATCCTTACCTTTGGAACGGCTCATCGCTTTCAAGCTGCCGTTTCGTCATGTTCTCGCAAGATTCCGGGACCCCTAAAGTATGGACAAATCCATTTCTCCGTCGTTTGAACCCTTTCCTTCTCATCACAACTGCAGTGAGGATGTTCTTCAAAAAAGTCTAGAAAAGAATAAGTTAAAATTAACTAATAAATGGCCTACTTTGACAGCAGCAAGGAGCAAATAAACGACGTTTTTACTGCAGTCGAGACCCATTTCAGCGACTCCGAACTTTAAGCGACTCATCATTGAAGGGAAATCATAAATGAGCCCTTCGGTCGCCATACTCGATGGAATCTGACCCTCAACTTCACACCTCGTCACTACAGTACATTCTGAAGGATGAAGAACCCTGTATTGTCTGATAGTAGGAGGTGGGGATTCGACCATCCCATTTTGTATAAATTTGAGGAAAAACTGGGAATGCGAATGTCGTTGTTTTGGAGTAAGGAAACGATTTAACTCCTCTGCAAGTTCAGCGAATGATATCTAAAAAAAAATCAAAGGCTAGATTTAGGTGCATGTGCAGCAAGAATAGCAGGCAAACAGCAGCAACATATGAGTTTTGAGTTGCAGCATGGCAGTGGAACGTTGGCTTGCAGGGAGGAAAGAATGTGCAGCCAGTGGTACTTACACAGCAAGAACTGGAAAGTTCCATGCAGGGTGCAGCACTGATTTTATATGCTTGCCCTTTCAATTCAGTGCCACTGGTTTCATAAGCTTGCTATATCTTGCTACCATGCCTAGCCATATGCTGCATGGTACTAGCAATTGGCTATAAGCCAAAGCTGCTAACTGGATATGCTAGGCATTTCTTACAGCTAACATGCATCAATGGTTGCACGTGCTTGCCATTTCAGTTTGTTGGTGTTTTCCTTGGTTTGCTGCAAGCCAACACTACTAACACCAGCAGTGCAACTGACTAAAAGCTTGCTATTTCTAGCTGTCACCATGCTTTGCCGGATGCTGTTTGTGATAGCGAATTCTTGGAGCTAAAAGGGAATGACACTGGCTGCAAGTACTTGCAACAACACTACTATCACCAGCAATTCCACTGGCTGCACGTGATTGCTTCCTGGCTGGCCAGACATGCTCCACCATGGAAGCACATGCAGCCACTGCAGTACCAGCCTTCAAAATTCCACGCAGCATCCATCAACCTCCATAGACTTACCTCCATACGACAGTATCTTCTCATAAGATCCCAATAACTAAAAACGTCATAATTAGTAATCATCAGCAAAAAAACAGACAAGGCTTACACGTCTTGATAACTCCCCATAATTTCTAAAATCTTTTCTTTTTCCTTTAGTAAATTAAAGGACATATTTTATAAATAAAAATGTAACAATAAAATTTTTAAAGATAGATAACCATGATAAAAGGTTAGAAATGCACAAACTGAGGAATAACCTTAGATAAATCTTCAGATTAGTTACTCCTTATTCGGCACTAGTGCGCCACCTTGGTTCCCACCTTTTTCCCGTTATCTGATAAGATACGAGTTTTCTAATCACATCGAATTGTTCTTTTTTCCACCCATTGTTGAATTTTAATTTGCGAAAAGATGGAGATCCTTGATCCTCGCGAGTCTTCCGATTTTATCGCTGAGATGTCCAAAGATGTTCGGATCAACCCGGAGAAAATCCGACCGCTTTCCGAACTTGTGAGTATTTCTTAAAATTGGTTTATACATTAAATCTTTTAAGCTCTTTCAAGCACTTGTGGACAAAGAGATGCGTTTAGGGAGCGTAAAGGAACACGAAACATTCCCTTCTTTGAACGAAAACGATTCTGTCAATCTTGTCTTTCTATTGGACACCTTGAACTTCTGTTTCTGGACGAAGAAAAACGAGGAGAAATGGAACGTCGAGTTCGAAGGGAAATCGTACACGGGATACTTCGGCCTCTGTGCTGCTGTCGCCAATGCCATCAAGGTCTGCGCTGCGCTGTTGCATCATTCATAACTTTTGTTGCAGGACAACATAAAAATTTAT
Organism: Orius laevigatus; assembly: GCA_018703685.1. Classification (NCBI taxonomy): domain Eukaryota; kingdom Metazoa; phylum Arthropoda; class Insecta; order Hemiptera; family Anthocoridae; genus Orius; species Orius laevigatus. The sequence goes on along the minus strand of JAGWEN010000564.1, from coordinate 63,958 downwards.
GACCCGAAAGTCTACTCGACATTTACTCTTGATAAAGTGTTAAAGCTGTTCAAAGGAAAAGGAGGGAAAGACATCAATTTGCCCGGACATAGGTTGAAGTGCCTTCAGGAAGTCGGAAAAGTTCTTCTGCAAAAATATGAAGGTTTGACGTAGACATTTGTGATTACAATCAGATCTTTGCTACTACTTTCTCCAGACAAATTATTTCCTCATTTTTCAGGTGAGTTTGCCAACTGTGTCAAAGTAGCGAATCGTTCTGCGGAGAAGCTCCTCCGCCTTGTTGTGAAGGATTTCCCGTGTTTCAACGATACAGCGAAATACCATGGAAAAGTTGTCTCCATACACAAGCGAGCGCAAATCCTTATAGCAGACGTATGGTCTCTTTACTACGGAAAGGGCATAAGCGAGTTCACCGATATTGACTACATAACAATGTTCGCCGACTACAGAATACCTCAGGTCTTGGCGTATTTTGAAGTCATGACATATTCAGACAGTCTTCGGCAGAAATTAGAGAAAGGCAAGTCATAAATGAGGAATCAGGTAAACGTCTATCACAGAGTCAGGGGCAGCTATTGCTACTATCTAACAGATCCTCAGTGACCCTGGAGGAGGGATCTCCCCCTCCTCGAACACGCGATAATTAATGATAAACATCAAACTATGAACCATCTCAGAATAAGGCACAGGTGATTCGCGACGTGAAACACCCTAGGCTCTTTCTGGCTTTACAAGGCCAAATGTCCCTCGAGAGAGCAGAAAGAAGACTGCCGTATCGGGGCCCTAGTCCCCCAGTCCTTCTCCCTCTCCTCTCTCAGGGTGAATCGCTGAGGATCTGTTAGATAGTAGCGATAGCTGCCCCTGACTCTGCGATAGTCGTTTACCTCCTGACTCTGTGATAGACGTTTACCTGATTCCACATATAGATAAAGAATCGTTTAATATCTTCTTTTGCAGAAGAAATACTGGAAAACGGTTCCGAAGAAGAAGTCGAAATACGTGGCTGCTCCATCAAAGTCGTTGAAATGCTTTTGTCCGACTTAAAAGTCGTTTTAGCTTCTAAAGGGTCGGACTACTATTGCAATTCGATCATGATCGACAACTTCCTTTGGAGCTACAGGCGTAAAGAAGCTGAAAAACTCGAATCGGTCCCATTCCACAAGACCAACTCGATTTATTACTGAACATAAAATAAAACACTGGAGTAAAAAAATAATTTAATTTAGTAATCTGGTTGGAAGCATTCTTCGAATGGTTCGAAGAGAACGTCATTGTTGCCTGAACGAAGGGCATGGTTTAAGGGGGTGTCGCCTGATGCGTCTTTTAAGTCGACACGGATTTCGGGATGGCTGAGAAGAAGCTGCAGCATTTCACGGCCGTCACGATGTCCTGCAGCCAAATGCAAAGCAGTCGCTCCTTTAAACAATCGCTATATTTGATGTACGTATTAGGTGTTTTACCTCCAGGAGAGGCAGCGTTGACGTCGGCACCGTATGAAAGTAGAATCCGAGCGCATTCAACGTTGTTCCATCGGGTCGCCGAGTGGATTGGCTTCCATAAATCTATTGTTTCTGCATCGTGTCTGGCACCTGATTTTAAAAGGAACTGAAAGAGATAAAGATATGAAGCTAAGTATTAGTTCTGGGTGAGGCAATGCTCCTGACTGGCACCCCTGGCTCACAATTCAATGCTAGGCATACCCGAAACGTCTAAGCCTAGGCTTATCCTAACTGCAGAAGAGTGGCGGCAAATTCAATGGTGGTAGCAATGGAGAAGAGCATGTTGATAACATAGGCAGAACAGAGGTGGCATTGGTAGGAAAGGGAGAATAGCATCCAGAGGTGCATAATAGTAGCCGCTGCAACATTGGTGGTGCATATAACTAAAGGAGAACAAGGGTGCATGCAGGACATAGGAAAGATGAACACAGTGCTTGTTAAGAGCATTGCATCTAGTGGAGTATGTGGTTGGTATTGGTGGGAAAAGTTGATAGCCAAAGCAGAACAGTGTTGTCATTCTAAGATAGATAAATCATATTGCTTGTTAGGAGCATTGCATCCTGAGGAACATGTTGATAGCCAAGGAGAATAGTGCAAACATTGGTTTCCGTAGGAATTACAATAAGTAAGCCACCACTGCCTGTAGTTGGCAATGCTGATTGGTGGCGGATCTTCTAAGAGCCAATCCATCCACAATTTGGCTATGACAAACTATAGCTTATTTCAATTGATTATTACTTCAACAACAGCCGGATGGTCGCTATAACAAGCACGATGGAGCGGCGTGTAGCCATCTTTGTCTTTCGCATTCAACAGATTCTTGTCTTGAGTTATCAGCTTAGCAAGGACATCCAATTTTCCATCTTGGGCCGCCTCAAGAACTTCTTTTTCCGCCGGTACTGCAAAAAGAAGTCAACGGATTCTCAGTTCGCATCTCTCTTACCGTCCGGGTTCCTTTCTTCTTCGATCCCTTGGTCGTCGTCGTCCCAACCGCTCACCTGGAATCTTTCGCCTTTCTTCAAATCCCCGAAATTCGGCAATTCAGGCAACTCGTCCTCTGAACAATCAGACATTTGGCGCGGAGATTACATGAGTTATCAGATAAGGGATACAAACATGAAACATGTCTTTCCATGTTTATAGTCTCTCAGGTTAGCCAACCTCATCCTCCAGCTGTGATATCCGATGGTATCCAGTCTTTGCATTCTGGGTCGCTTTTGGCACCACGTTTCAGGTTCGAGCTGAACCTGTCCCAGTTATTTTTCAAATTTTCTTCTAGCCGTCGTAGCAGAACTGGAGGACGATGATTTACTGAAGAGAAATACTCAAAAACTTGTCTTAAAATAGCTCACAAAATTAGGTACGTATTACGACAATTTGGGACATATTTTGTGTAGAAGACTTTGAGGCTATAGATTTTAATAGGGAGCTGCAAGATGTACCCAGTGGTTGCTGTGCTGTGCCATGGACTGTCATTTAGCCTCTGATGCATGATTGCAGTGCTGTAGACCGAATTAATCAGCTTGGTGCTACAGATTTGACAAGAACAAGGCTCAGAGTGGTGAACTTTGGGTACATTAGTTATGGCTAGAAGTATCCAGTGGTTGCTCTGCTAGGTCAGATATGAGAGGAATTTGCCATGGGATCCTTGGTCAACGAATTAACCAGCTGGATGGAATAGATTTTGCATTGATGCTGCAAGATTTGATTCCAATTTAACTTAGAATACAGTGTCAAAATATTTTATTGAAGAAAATAGCAATCATTCTTGCATATATTGGTCAAGAAAAATATGTTCTGGGTTCTCCAAATAGAGCGATTTGATGGTCTCTTTGTCACCGAAGAGTCCCAAATTGCAGTTCTCGCATTCACGGTTTTCTTCGCCGCTTTTGGGCCTGTGCTCATCTGTGTGGCTCACCCATTCAAACTGGCATGAAAACTTACGGTCGCAGTTCAAACAGAGGCCCTGAAACGATTGAATTTTGGTCGCGTCATATTCTTCCCTTTTTGCTTTCAAGATTTCGACAAACTTTGGGTTCGGATCGGGCGTCTTTTTCGACCTGTTGCTCTCGTTTATGATTTCGGACCATTTCTCAGGATGGCGCAGGCGAAGATGATATCCCATGTAATCTCCTGCATAAAGTTTATAGCCTAAAAACGTCATCCGGCAATTTTTGCAAGCACTTATTGTGTTCCCTGGGTGCTTTATTGTGCTACAGTGGTTCGAAAAGTCGTCTTTTTTGTCAAATATGAGGCCACATGGTTGACAAAAGTGCCTTTCGGTGGTATCATCTAATGTGGAATTCAAGTACTGAAAGCCATCAGAAATAAGAGTGGAGCCGTATCGACATGCTTTGTTTTTGATCGCTTTTACTTTTTGATCGAGAATTTTATGCTGATCGGATTTCAAAATGGTATTGAGGAGTCTTCCGTCTGCTTGGAGTACAAGTCCGCAGACGCGACATGAAGTCTCGAAAGCATCAGAGTGAGTTTTCGCGTGTTCTGACCAGTCGGAGGGGTTGTATGTAGCGAAATGGCAGAGGCCGCAGTAATGGCCTTTTCTCTCCGATGCGCTCACGTCCATCTCAAACAGGACGTCTTTCCATAACTCGACTGTCGGCTTCATGTTTTTGTCGAATCTCATGAAGTTCCGGAGCGTAATGAGCAGATTTTCGCATTCCTCGAAAAGCTCGTCGGGTATCCCGCTTTTGGGAACCGCTCGAGGAAGGACCTCTTCAATATGGTATCGCATGAAACCCACCAGGTTTTTGAAGTATGAGAAAATCCTCTGGTTTTCTACAACTAAAAACAAACATCATCGTTCAGAATCAAGGAAAACTAGCAACATCCACCATTCACCTCCCCCATGCACTGCCCCTCAACTAAACCTCTTAATCACCCCCTCTCCAACTGGGTATGCCCCAAACTGTCCCCTTTATTTACCTATCTACCCTTCCCAGCTACCCATTCCTCCATCCCCTCCCCAGGCCGGACTGGCCGACCTCAATCAACATTTATAACAGGATTTAACCATATTTATTTATTTTTGCTGTTCTCAATGAAACCATTATTTTAAGGTTGAAAAAATAAAGTTCTTTCCAAAAATGCTCTATTTCGAATCCTATCCGCTAAAGATGCTTTATTCTGCTCCAAGTTTGATTTAATCCTGACAGGAGCGAAATTTTTCCATCCTTTGAGGATTCGATCTTGGCCGGAACAATAAATATCGATCCTTCGTTTTTTCGTTCTCATCCTTCAAATGACGGGATTTGATCGGGGCCGGAAGTCCGGAACAATAAATATCGATCCTTCGTCTTGGGTAGATGGGTAAAGTTTTTAAAAATTGAAAAAATATAGTTTGATTAAAACTAATTTAGTTTTTTATTTTTTAAACAAAAATTAAAATTAAAAAACAATGCCCTCGTTTTTAGGTAGATTTCTTTCAGAAAATCTACCTATTGCAATGGGGGCAGTAGTCTCAGATTCAAAAAATTTTGTGATAGGTTTTCATTTCAGACCTTTTAAACTAATAGAATTTATGAGTTTGTTAACGGCTGAAATAGGACCAGCGGTTTTGGTACTTTACTTAGGGCCTAACCTGCGAATCTCGCAAACCGTTCATCCAATCGCTTTCAAACTTAAAAGTGATGTTATGGCTCAGTAAGATTTAAAGTTGGTTTAGATCAGCTGGGTGCAATAGAGTTGAATTTAGGTAAAAAAGAAAATTTTTGAATTTTTACCGGGAAACAGATGATTATTTTTTCTTCGAATTATAGAAAGTTGTAGATCTAACCATCTGAAAGAAATCTACCTCCTTAGTCCTGCTGCCGCGGGACTCATTTTTTAAAAACGAAAATAAAACATGATACTTACTCTATTATTAACACTGTTAATAACTGTTTGGACATATAACAGTGTTAATTGTTAAGTCTATACAATAAAATATTCTCCAAATTTTCTTCTGAAAGCTGAGTCTTTTTACATAGCTGAGGATTTTTTTTTTTTAGTTGTTTCGTTTGTGATCAAAATCAAGGATGAGAACGAAACATGTGAGATCGATATTTTTTTGCTCCACAGGATGAAATCCTCAAGGGATCAAAAAATATCGCTCCTGGCGGATTCTGTTCTGTTCGGGAGAGGTTGTGTTCTAACAAAATAATATCGTTCCAGTCCAGATCGGAACGATTTTCCTTAAAAAATATTGTTCTTGCTCCGAACGATTTGAATGAGATCGATTAGGAACGAATCTTTGGGAACAAATCTTCGACTCAATTATAAAGCATAATTTGGTCAAAAAACTACGAAAGTCACATTAATGATGCCTAATATCTCGTCCAAAAACCTCAAATCGACTACTTTTAAAGCTACATTTTGGTCAAAAACATCCGCTAAAAACCTTTCAAAATTCATTTTAGGTATGCCTAATTTTCGTCCAAAAACCTCAAAATCAACATTCATAAAGCCAAATTTTCGTCAAAAACCTCGAAATCAACATTTATAATTGCCTAATTTTCGTCAAAAAACCTCAAAATCAACTTTAAATTGACAATTTTTCGTCAAAAACCTCCGAATCATGGTTGTAAGACCAATTTTTGTCAAAAAATCTCAAAATGAACGTTTTAAGTGCAATTTCTTTTGTCAAAAACCTCAAAACAACATTTAAAAAGCCTAATTTTCGTCCAAAAACCTCGAAATCAACATTTTTAAAGCCTAATTTTCGTCCAAAAACCTCAAAATCAACATTTAAAAAGCCAAATTTTCGTCAAAAACTTCAAAATCAACATTTTTAAAGCCTAATTTTGGTCAAAAAACCTCGAAATCTACATTTATGATGCCTAATTTTCGTCCAAAAACCTCAAAATCAACACTTTTAAAGCCTAATTTTGGTCAAAAAACCTCGAAATCAACATTTATGATGCCTAATTTTCGTCCAAAAACCTCAAAATCAACACTTTTAAAGCCTAATTTTGGTCAAAAAACCTCAAAATCAACATTTATGATGCCTAATTTTCGTCCAAAAACCTCAAAATCAACACTTTTAAAGCCTAATTTTGGTCAAAAAACCTCAAAATCAACATTTATGATGCCTAATTTTCGTCCAAAAACCTCAAAATCAACACTTTTAAAGCTAATTTTGGTCAAAAAACCTCAAATCAACATTTATGATGCCAATTTTTGTCAAAAACCTCAAAATCACACTTTTAAAGCCTAATTTTGGTCAAAAAACTCAAAATCAACATTTATGATGCCTAATTTTCGTCCAAAAACCTCAAAATCAACATTTTAAAACCCCAAATTTATCTAAAAACCTCAAAGTTAACATTCAAAACTTTGTGTGCAAAGGATTTTATTTGTTTAAAAGGGGGGGCGCACTGTGAAAAAGTTTGGGAACCTCTGTTTTTATCTAATATATTTTTCTAAAATCCAATTTTCTGTTAAATCCCCCCCCCATCTGGGGGCCCCTTAACTGAAGACCCACCCACACCCTAAGGTCCCAGTCCGCCCCTGCCCTCCCACTCAACTACCCCCTCATAAAATGTAGGTACTCAATATACATCATAAATACCAGAGTTTTCTTCATTGTTGCTGCTTGTATGCCACATTTTTACTTTTTTTAAATAATGAAAATTATTAATCATATGAGAGATGGAACCTGTTGCTTCATGACCGGCCTTTTCTTGGTCTGATCGTATTTTCTTTGTTTCAGATAAAAAATGGAGTTGAACCATATGGCGGACGTTTCGAAAACGTTCGATTTCTTCCTGAGACTTTCCGATTTCATGAAATACCAGCTCGACGAAATCCTACCTCATTACATCACCAAAACGAAGCTCGACATACCAGACAGGATCCGCGACGAAAGCGAAAACCTCCTTTTCTCCGTCACCAACTTCATCAAATTCGTGAAAACTTTTAAAGTCGAGAAGACCAAAGTGAACGTCCCAGAAGAGCCTAAGAAGCCCGAAGAGCCCGAATATTGGCCCGACATGTTTTTCGAAATGTTCAAAAGTCTCGACGAACGTGGCGAAGTGAGCAAACGCGGCTTTTACTGCGGCTTATGTAACTTTGTCACCTTCGATACTGATTTGTGGAACCAGCATTGCAAAGATGATCCATTCCATCTGGGAAACGACTCCAAAATAAAATTCTCTTCCAACTCCCGCGTCGACGGATTTTACTGCAAACATTGCCTCGGCGTTTTTTACAGCGAAATCCCTCATCTTGAGATCATCATGAACTCCAAACATCATAAATATCTCGATGATCAAATCCAAAAAAAGAGAAATGCTTATCAAGAAAAACAAAAAGAACTTCAAAAATCGGACTCTGTAATATCGGTCAACTCTTCTGCTAGCTCGAAACAAAGCAAAAATCCAAATAAGACTATAAAGCCCCTGATCCCAAAAGAGCGATCAAGTTCTGTCATATCGGTCAACTCTTCTGAATCAATCGCATCCTCCGGCTCAAGACAATTTAAGAAAACGAATCCTAATATCCAAGATGAGAGTTCTTCAGTTTCAATGTCATCGCAAGAGAAGAAAAAACCGAAGAAAAAGAAGAAAACGATCATCATTTCGAACACTTCCATGAATGACCAGAACGTCAACGGAAATGTCGAAAAATCGTCCGAATCAGATTTGATGAGTTTTGAACCGAAAACGCCTTCCGGACCTGTCGAAACGAACCTCCTCCGCCTTCTTGAATTTAAAAAAGTCCATTTCGACTCTTTCGCGGGCCTCTGCTTAATCTGCGATTCTATGATCGACAACGAATTTGATTGGATGTCGCATATCGAGTCGCATTCCGCAGAAACCCTCCGATGCGACTTCTGCAACTCTGGCTTCTGCGGCAAAGCTGACATCATCAAAAATTCATATTTAGTCAATAAAATTCACACCGATTACATTCACTCTTTAAAATAAAATGTACAAAAATTGTCATTATTTATTTTTCGGCTATTTCTTTGAAGTAAATTATTTTCCATGAACATTGCTAGTTAATTTTTTTGACCTTTCAAGCAGGGGCGGACTGGCCCGTGGACAGAACCGTGCGGGCGGCAGGGTCATTTTTGTCATTCGAGGAAATATTTTTTTTAAGCGTTATTTTTCTCAGTGGCTCCCAAACTGGGGGCGTAGCTGTCCCCAGTGAAGCTCGAATGTGCAAATATCTCGAGAAACTCAAAATCAACATTTTAAAGCCTAATTTTGGTCAAAAACCTCGAAATCAACATTATGAGCCTAATTTCGTCCAAAAACCTCAAAATCACATTTAAAAAGCCAAATTTTCGTCAAAAACCTCAAAATCAACATTTTAAAGCCTAATTTTGGTCAAAAAACCTCAAAATCAACTTTATGAAGCCTAATTTTCGTCCAAAAAACCTCAAATCACATTTAAAAAGCCAAATTTTTGTCAAAAACTCAAAATCAACTTTTAAGCAATTTTTGTCAAAAACTCGAAAATCAACATTTATGAGCCTAATTTTCGTCAAAAACCTCCATCAACATTTAAAAAGCAAATTTGTCAAAAACCTCAAAATCAACATTTTAAAAGCCTAATTTTGTCAAAAAACCTCGAAATCAACATTTAAGCCTAATTTCCGTCCAAAAACCTCAAAATCAACATTAAAAAGCCTAATTTGGTCAAAAAACCTCGAAATCTACATTTATGAGCCTAATTTTCGTCAAAACCCTCAAAATCATAATCAAAAGCCAAATTTTCGTCAAAAAACCTCGAAATCAACATTTATCGCCAATTTTCGTCAAAAAAACTCAAAATCATTTATCGTCAAAAACCTCCAAATCATGGTGTAAGACCAATTTTTGTCAAAAAATCTCAAAATCAACGTTTTAAGTGCAATTTCTTCTGTCAAAAACCTCAAAATCAACATTTAAAAAGCCTAATTTTGGTCAAAAAACCTTGACATCAACATTTTAAAAGCCTAATTTTCGTCAAAAACCTCAAAATCAATACCTATTCATAAAGCCAAATTTTCGTCAAAAACCTCGAAATCAACATTTATAATGGCCTAATTTTCGTCAAAAAAACCCCTCAAAATCAACTTTAAATTGGCAATTTTTCGTCAAAAACCTCCAAATCATGGTTGTAAGACCAATTTTTGTCAAAAAAATCTCAAAATCAACCTTTTAAGTGCAATTTTTTCTGTCAAAAACCTCAAAATCAACATTTAAAAAGCCTAATTTTGGTCAAAAAACCTTGACATCAACATTTTAAAAGCCTAATTTTCGTCAAAAACCTCAAAATCAACATTTTTAAAGCCTAATTTTAGTCAAAAAACCTCGAAATCAACATTTATGATGCCTAATTTTCGTCCAAAAACCTCAAAATCAACTTTAAATTGACAATTTTTTGTCAAAAACCTCAAAATCATGATTAACAGAGCAAATATTTTTGTCAAAAAATCTCAAAATCAGCATTTTAAGTGCAATTTCTTTTGTCAAAAACCTCAAAATCAACATTTTAAAACCCAAATTTCATTAAAAAACCTCAAAGTTAACATTCAAAACTTGTTTTAATTTGTTTCCCCCCCCTCCCCAGTCCGGGCGCCCCCTTAACTGAAAACCCACCCACACCCTAAGGTCCCAGTCCGCCCCTGCTTTCAAGTCCTTTTCAAAAGTGAAAGAATGACCGAAAATCAGCGCAAATACCTTTATACTCATAACTTCCACAATGTTTGACCGATTTTATCAATATTTATACCGTTGGAAAGCTATTTTAAAGAGCTTTCTAACGGTATAAATATCAATAAAATCTGTCAAAAATTGTGCCGCGTTTCTCTATATGTATTTGAAAATGGGCGCCATGGAAAAGGCGCCTTGAAACTCCCACCTCCTTTTTAAGGTTATTTTCCGAGCGGTCCCGGAACGTAAACTAAAAAGTCCGAAATCCCGAAATATAAAAGAGTTGCCCCTTATTTCAATTTTATTCCCAACCCCAAGGGCCTCGCGAAGTCCAAATTTGGCCCATTCCTTCGATCAGGACGTTTTAATTCCAAGACTTCCCCATCTTTTCCCTTATGTTCTACTCAAAAAGCGTCGAGTTTTCACTAAAATGACGTTATGGACGCCGCCGACGGGACAAAACAATAAGTAAATATTTTCATTTATCAATCTCACACTTATAAATTCTCTAAACTTCAACTTCTCTGTATGCTTTAGTAATTTACAAATCATCCATCAAGAATTAATTGGTCAAAAACTAAGTTTTCGTGTTATTTTATGAATTATAATGGATCTTTAAATAGACTACGTCTTGGATCGAGTGATTAAAGTTAAGAGGGATTGTGGATTGAACAAGTATGAAGAGACACCATGTCAAATTAAGGGGATTATGTAGGTAAGACAAATTATAGGGATTAAGTATATCGGGGGATTAAGTCTATGAAATCAAGCGATTATGAAATGAAGGGAATTAATTCTAGAGAATCAGGGGGATTAAGTCGATAGAATTAGGGGATTAAGTCGATAGAATCAGGGGATTAATTCAAGATGATCAAGAGGTTTAAGTCGAGATGATCAAGGGGATTAAGTCGAGATAATCAAGGGGATTAAGTCGAGATAATCAAGGGGATTAAGTCGATAGAATCAGGGGGATTAAGTCGAGGTAATCATGAGGATTAAGTCGAGGTAATCATGAGGATTAAGTTGATAGAATCTGGGGGATTAATTCAAGATGATCAAGGGGTTTAAGTCGAGATGATCAAGGGGATTAAGTCGAGATAATCAGGGGGATTAAGTCGATAGAATCAGGGGGATTAAGTCGATAGAATCAGGGGGATTAAGTCGAGGTAATCATGGGGATTAAGTCGATAGAATCAGGGGGATTAAGTCGAGGTAATCATGGGGATTAAGTCGATAGAATCAGGGGGATTAAGTCGAGGTAATCATGGGGATTAAGTCGATAGAATCAGGGGGGTTAAGTCGAGATAATCATGGGGATTAAGTTGATAGAATCAAGGGGGTTAAGTCGGGGTAATCATGGGATTAAGTCGAGGTAATCATGGGGATTAAGCCGAGGTAATCATGGGGATTAAATCGAGGTAATCATGGGGATTAAGTCGAGGTAATCATGGGGATTAAGTCGAGGTAATCATGGGGATTAAGTCGAGGTAATCATGGGGATTAAGTCGAGGTAATCATGGGGATTAAGTCGAGGTAATCATGGGGATTAAGTCGAGGTAATCATGGGGATTAAGTCGAGGTAATCATGGGGATTAAGTCGAGGTAATCATGGGGATTAAGTCGAGGTAATCATGGGGATTAAGTCGAGGTAATCATGGGGATTAAGTCGAGGTAATCATGGGGATTAAGTCGATAGAATCAGGGGGGATTAAGTCGAGGTAATCATGGGGATTAAGTCGAGGTAATCATGGGGATTAAGTCGATAGAATCAGGGGGATTAAGTCGATAGAATCAGGGGGATTAAGTCGATAGAATCAGGGGGATTAAGTCGAGGTAATCATGGGGATCTAGTCGATAGAATCAGGGGGGTTAAGTCGATAGAATCAGGGGGGTTAAGTCGAGGTAATCATGGGGATTAAGTCGATAGAATCAGGGGGATTAAGTCGAGGTAATCATGGGGATTAAGTTGATAGAATCAAGGGGATAAGTCGAGGTAATCATGGGGATTAATTCGATGGAATCAGGGGGATTAAGTCGAGGTAATTATGGGGATTAAGTTGATAGAATCAGGGGGTTAAGTCGAGGTAATCATGGGGATTAAGTCGATAGAATCAGGGGGATTAAATTTAGATGATCAGGGAAATTGAGTCCACATAATCAGGAGGATTATGTCAAGATAATCAAGGGGATTAAGTCGGTGTAATCAGGGGATTACGCCAACAGAAAGATGAGAATTAAGTAGATAGATTCAAGGGGATATAATCGTGCAAGGGGATTAAGTCAAGGTAATCAAGGGGATTAATTCGAGGTAATTAAGAAAATTAAGTCTAGTTATTCAAGGGGATTAATTCGTGGTAATTAAGAGGAGTAAGTCGAGGTAATTAAGGGGATTAAATCAAGGTAATTAAGAGGATGAAGTCGAGGTAACTAAGGGGATTAAATCGAGGTATAAAAGGGGATTAGGGGGATTAAGTTGATTGAATCAAGGGGATTAAGTCTATGGAATCAAGGGTATTACCATTAAGGATAAATAAAATAAAAGAAGTTAAAGTAGTGGGATTGTCATTCAGAAGTAAGATCAAACTTTGTCATTTTGATGGGCTGATTTTCGAAAATAATAAACCTCTGTGTAACTCACAATATCTTAATATTTTCAGTGATAAAGGTCAAAAAACTCAAACTCCGAAATGTCAGAAATGTTTAGAGACTGGACACTGGACTTATAAATGTACGGGGAAGCGTAAATTTCTTCATCGAAGTTCAAGGTCGTCGCTTCTTGGAAAACGGTTAAAATTGATGGAGGAGAAAGAAAAAACGGCGTCGTAAGTTTTGAGTTTATTTAAATTGTTTTGATCGATTTTTTAGGAGTGTCGATGCTTTGAAAACTGCGGTGAATGATAAAGGGTCTTCTGGTTCGGATAGCTCGTCGAGCAGCGACAGCTCGAGTTCGAGCAGCAGCTCGGATTCGTCATCAGGCTCGGATTCGAGTTCGGATTCGTCATCGAACTCGGAAAGCGGCTCGGATGACTCCTCGTCTTCCGAAAGCGACGACGACGGCGGCGATAACAACGAAAAAGACGAAAAAGACGCTGACGCCTCGTCCAACGACTCGAGCTCAGAAAACGGCGACGATGACGTCAAAGGCGAACTTTCATCCGACTAGCGCCGCATCCAAAGACATTCTTCGGTCTCTCACTGTTTTTCATTCAAAGTGAACTTTTTCGAAATTTTGTTTCAAAATAGCCTAGTGCACACTTAAACTTAAGTTAATGAAAAAGTACAGATTGTGTTCTCTTTGTAAATGCCTTATGTAATCTAAAACACTAAAAACTCCATTTTTACTTATTTTTGATGGCTTAAGTGTCAATCCCGTCAAGCCCAGAATTTTACAACTTTGTTGATTTCAAATTGTCCAAAAGACCCGTATTTTGATCAAAATGCCGCTCTTTTGGACAATTTTATTTATTTATTTGTGTGTCATGTAATTTTACTTTTAAGGCTTTTACTAAGGTAGGTTTTCATGCGCCTTAAATGTGGCGAAATTTAAGTTTTGTCCTAATTCTGTACTCGAGTAAGTAAAATACGTATTTTGTATTCCGTTGAATTTTTTTTCCAGACCCATTCTTTGTAGAACCAAAAATACCGCCCCAAGGTTGTCACCAATATGGAAATCATGGAATGTGCGAAAATTGTGGTTTTTAACCTTTTAGTTAATGTTATACACATTTTGATAAACGTGGGGAGTCTTAAGTTATTGAGAACCTAATCTGGGACATTAAATAAAAATAATGTTAAACATCTCAAAAATTCATCTACAAAAAGTATAAAAGGTATTGGTGCCTGATGGCAGCCTTGTGGAACCTTCAATCTTGAGTTAATGTTTTCAGCTTTTAGTAACAAAAAAAGAGCTTTCTAACGCTACAGGAATAAAATTAAGGATTTTTCTTTGCAAAGAAAAATTATGAAAAGCTTCGGAGAACCATCAAATATGAATAACTTTCGTTTATCATCTAGATAAAAATTAATTTCTAAAACATCAATTTTTTTGCTTACTTTTTGAAATGTTGCGAGGGAAATGGCTGATGAATGCCTGTAATCAATGACCATTGGTTTCGATGATTGTCGGAGCATCATCAGGATCTCTTTTCGCATGTCGACTTCCATTTCGTACCAAGGAAGTTCGTATAAGCTTTCAGATAGTAATTTACTCTATAAAAAAAATATGATAGTGTTCCTCATTATGTTATGTTTATTACATGCCCTTGGAGTCTTTCTCCAAGAAAACATATTGAGAAGATCATACAGACGAAACAATTGAGTGGAAATATTCCGCCAATTGCAAGTGTTATATTTCCTTGTAGAATTTGCTAAAAAAGAGGATGGAGAGCCTTAAATACTTGATTTTTTATGCTTACTGTGGTTGCTGTGAAGGTTAGAAGCGTTATAGTCATTGTACTGATAACATTTTGATAAACGAGGGGAGTCCCAAGTAAGTTATTGACTTGAGAGCCTAATCTGGAACATAAAATGAAAATAATGTGAAAAAGCTCAAAATTTTGTTTACGAAAAGTATAAAAAGCAATGGTGCCCCATGGCAGCCTTGTGGAACAATTTTTCTACTTAGGAACACGATTTTTCACAAATGTTGATTTGAAAATTTCCATTATGGAGAGTGTTCAAAACATGAATGGTCTAAGTTTCCTGATAGCTCCCGGAAGGGCCTAAGTGGTCATTGCGTTCATGACTACGTCCCTAAATACTTACTTCATGACATTCTGATGATCTTTGACGATTTCTCTTAGTTTCTTTCTATGAAACTCGTTTTTCTTATCAAGACTAAAATCTTCTCCCAACTTTTTGATTATGGCATCGATCACTTTTAGCTCCGTGCAAAGATATGTGGTGAAGACGTAGCACATGCATTCGGTCCCTATGGAATGGCCAGTGATAAACGCAGTCCAGGCAGCGCCCAACAAATAGATGCCGTAATAAACGAAGCCCCTTTTAGGATTCTGTCCTAAAAAAGGCTCGGCCGGCGTCGGAAGCCTAAAGGGCTCCATGTCCGTAAATAAGGCCAAATACGCGTCGATAAGGAAAGGCACGAAACAGTAAAAAACGATGAACAATAAGCAGGAGAAGACGTAAAGATTGATGAGCCACCAAAGAGTAGTCGATTCTTTATTAAAAATGTCGACTTGCCAGCCTTCCTGTCTCGTTTTGAGGAGTTCCTTAAAGCGCGCGATGACATCTTTGATGTCCTTCTCTCTCTGCAAAAAGTAGATCGCATGCTGGGACATGAGTATGCCCCCAATTGAGAAAGAAGCGTATTTATAAAGGCCTTCGATGCCTCCCAAATATACAGCAAAAAGCGCCACAGGTGCCATAACCGGGATGTAGACATCACGGAGTGTCTGAAGGTATCTCAGGTACGGAAAACGAGGATAAACCATCCAATGCCCGCTGATTTTCAGGACGTTTTCCAGATCGCTCAGGTCCCTTCGTCCGACCATTTTTCGATCGCGAATGAATCGAACCCTTCGGTTTCGAATCGGCGATAATTGTGTAAATTGGTTTGTTTACTTCGCCTGAAGTTTCCCCACCGTAATCCCAACGAAATCGTCTATTAAAAATGTCAAAATTGGACAATTACACCGCAAAATAAAGTTTCATTCGTCGACAATTAGAAAAAAAAATCGCTCAAATCGACATACATATTTGAAACGAAAATAATTTTTTTATATCTACCATTTTTCAATAAATCTAAGATCATATAAAAGAAAAGACTTTATTTGCTAACCTCTAAATTATAACCTATAATACGCATCCGAAGTTGAAAAACCAACCACCAGAGGCGAACTATGGCAACCTCTGGCGTTTTGTGCTATTGCTAGAGAACTAATGATCCTACCGAGTCCATCCTACTAACTCTGCTGCATCAAAAAAATAGCCACCTTCCCTTTTTGTGAATAAAAAAAATTCATATGATTGTTTAACATAATATGTATATTTCGTAACTTTTTATAATGTGCTTCGATGCTCTTTCTAACTGTTTAACCTCATTCAATAACTTGATCCGTCGGATTATTAACTCGCTTCCGAACGTCAAATTATGTGGTCAATTCGATACGTCGAAAACGTGCGTCATCATTACCTTCAGCGCTGTGGTAAATCGAATTCCGTAAAACAAGTTTCTGTCACTCTTTTAATATTTTGTTTTTTACATTTTCAGCTGATAGGCATTGTGGACTTGTTCGTTCAACTTATACGATATTTGATCCAAAACGAAAAACAAGCGAATCCAATCGGATATAATTTTCCGAGTAAGAAATTGATCGATTCCACAGCTTTTGGGCCATGTACTGTCTCAAAAACCGATATCTGGGTCAATTTTTAGTCCACAAACCATATAAACAACAAAATCTTCTACAATCCGATAGGTTGCGCTTGGTTACCTAACCTCAACGACTTAACCTAACCCAAAGGTTTTTTTTTTTCAGACGCATTCGTTTTCATATTGGTTTTCGTTGGCACAGTACTCTGGGTCGTCTTTACTCTTGCTGTATTTTTTGCTGTTTATCTTTCAAACGTAAGAGCTTAATTAGTTATTAATTAATTAACAACCTTTATTATAGAAGCCTAAAAAGGAAACCATAAGCGATTTAAGTATTCGACAGTTTTTATTATGCTCTATTTTTTACGTCTTCGTTTCATTAATCGAACTTATCATAACTTTCGTCGATTTCGCATCTTTTGGTAGCGCTATTAGCCTTTTCTGGGGATTGCTTTGGATTTTTATAAAAATCGGTGCGTTTTGGTTTAATTTTAAACTTAATCTTTGAGGTTAGGGTTGAGCATTTATAGCACTTTGGTCGTTCTGACGTGTTTCCGTGCATTTCAAAAATTGGTAGAAGAGAAACCTGAAGAGAAACCAGAAGATGTTGGAAAAAGGCCTTCGGAAGAAGTTTCCATTTTTATTCCTCTCAAGGAAGACCTCCCTCCAGAAGAAGAGGACGACGACAAAGACAACAACGAATTAGCCAAAAACATAATTCATGACCTCATTCGTAAAATAATTTCTTCGGCCCAAGAAGATAATTTAGACAACGAGAAAAAATCCCCCCAAATAATTCCAGAGGAGGGACCTTCTGAAAAACCTCAAGCAACAGAAAAATCGCCTCAAGAAAACCCTGTCGAACTACCAACAAAAAAATCGTCCTCGAGAAAAAAGGCATGGGAAAACTGCACTACGGTCTAAAAAAACTATTTTATCGAATTAAAAATGAAAAAGAGTTCTTTATCTATTTTTAAAGTTATTCAAAAAGTTTAAATATTAAGCGTTCCTCATGGACGCCATCTTGGACCGGTACTATTTTTACAATATGTGACCTCTGCATTATTGAGAAAGTGAACGACAAAAAACCAAAGGTTAACTGATAAGCAATTTAAATGGAATGAGAAACAGTTTTATGTAAGAAAACAAAGCAATTTTGGCAATTATTTTGGGGTGAGACGATTTTCGGGTCATTACAAAATGGTAGGACGTGGACTCAGTAATTTATAAACTCCTCGCAACCAGTTTTGCAATGAACTTTCCGAAAGTTTACCATTTTCTTCATAACCTCCTAAAACGTTGTCCAATCATTGAAGACCATCAGCAAATACTTGACCAAGTACAGTTTTTTCTTTATTTTATTTTTTACTTAAGAAATGGACGACATGTAATTTTTTTTGGGAAGTTCCGTTGGGACAAGCTCCAGCTTAGAATTTTTATTTGTTTGAAGGGAAAAGTGAAACATTTACTCGGATTCCCTCTTGTATGTCAAAACGTCATAAGCACTATGACCATAACCTTTTGACATTTACTGCCAGCCTAGTTAACATTGTGAAACTAATCTAATAAAAGCAATTTCGAACTATCCTCGTTTCTTCTCAAATGTTCTGATGATCTTTAGCTTTTTGCTTTCGTGAACACAACGCTCCTTTTATTTCCTTCCCTTTTCAATAGGTGCATCACAAGGTAGCAGTCTGGAGCCACTGCTTTAAGTGCTTTTAGTGAATCTAATTTTTAATAATTAATTTCTCTAAATAGCCTACGAATCTATACGAATTATGAACCATTTTAGGCAGTAAAAAAAAATTACTTTGTGGTTTATTATTTTTTATATGTTGAATGGAAGCCATTCATACTTTATGTTTCCTCAAAGCATTTCGTAGATGACTCTTTATCCACATTTTCTTTTTTTGTTTTGATTCTTTTTTCGATTAAGACTATCCAAAGGATAATTAACCCTAAAAAAGAATCGAATGTAATTAATAATTATAGTGTTTACCAGAATAAAAGAAGAAAGCGATCGAATGTAAAAGTGGTAGAAGTGTCAACTTCCCTAAACAAATGACGATAAAAGGTACGGTGGAAATTGTCAAAATCGCCGGCTTCGATAACGCCCAGATGGCTTTCAACGTTTTGTTTTTCTAGCAAAACAAAAAGTTAGAAGAAATCGAAGATTTTACTTACGATAAAAAAGGCGAAAACGTTCAGAATGTCGAGGAATATCGACAGAGCTATTAAATGGATGAGCATAAAATAACCTGCAAGAACTTAAAGAAAAAGGTATAAAATGTTGGTTTTTTCGTGCTTACTGTAAAAATTGGCCATTTCATTTTCTTTTATCCATTTTTTTAAAATAAACGTTTTATTGGTTTGGTTATTGTGTATTTTTAACAGGTCGGTTATCATGACGTAAATATCCAAAGCCCAAAAAAGTTGAATTATCTGAAAATTCAAATTTGGTGCCTGTTGACTGCACTGCGTCTCGACAATAATTGGAACTATTAGTTTCTTCGTTGGGGAAGAGATGGCGCTTGTGATATGAGTAACCATGGAAACCTTGAACCTAGTAAGCGCTAGGTAGACCAACATAAACCCCAAAAATCCATAAAGTTGAAAAATTTGAACATACCAAATCGAAAATTGCCACAAATATAGGGATCCACTGAGTAAATTTGGGACATTTACACATTTTTAGATTTAAAGAAAACCATACGATAAAATTTTGAAAATTTTTTAGGTACACAATGAGTTCGCCTGTATGTCCCGTACCAAAACATTGTTTTTGCTCCGTCGGACTTAAAACTGGACTGTATATTATTGGATTTATGAATCTCGTCAGTTAACTCATTGTTGCTTAAAAAAATTATTATTATTATTATCGAAACAGTTAGTTCATGCAAGCTCCCTTTTGTTTATGGCGACCAAAGTCTTAAAATGGAGTGAAATTTACGAATTCGAACTACGTAAAAACACCACTGAGTTGGAGATGCCAAACGATTTTTTGGAAGGTAATAACTTAAATATTTTATATTTAATTTTTTCAAAGATTTTGGATTTGGCGTAACTTCATATTCTATATCGATGACTCATATTGTGATGACGTCAATATTGTTTCTCGGTTTGTCCAAGGTTGGAGGATTTCGATTGCTTCAGCTAGTTGAGGTCATTGAAATTCTTTCAGGCAAACGTCGTTCAAATAAAGACTTTTTTGATCATCGAACCATTATTGCTGAATTTGGAGGTGTTTTTGAAGATTTATCATTGGGCTTTGACTGTTAAAAACGCGTTTGTCGACGTTTCGTTGCTACATACGTTTATTCTTTTAATCCTCGTTTACTACGGTAATTTTTCATCGATTTAAAACGTTAGTGATGTTTTTTTACAGTTTTGGGACATTATATGTTTATAGTGAGCGTCGGACATTTGAGGAAGATTGAGGGAAAGAAAGATGAAGGGAAAACGAATGAAATTACATCGACATCACAGTAGACTTTTTTGTTTTACAGAACTTGCTCAGTTGATGTAGGTGTACTGATAAATTATTCAGATGTAGAAATGTTGTTTTCAGTTATAACTTTTAAACTTCTTCATTTTGCCAATTTGGATCCTAGGAACACACATGGCTGTTTACAGAAACGATGCATTTAATGACATTAGGAATTAATATCATCAGTTTCGCTACCAGAGAATGCAAAGCAAACGCTGGACAGAGTTAATAAGGCTTTCATGATAGGTTATCATTAACTTGTCCTGTCCAATAAGTTGTTGAATGAATGTTATCAGTGATAAAAGAGATGAAAACTATAGGACATTTGGCGAAATTTCAGGGCTCTACAGCGCACTCCACATACACCACCATCTCATATTGAAATCCAAAATAGTCATAAAAAATGGCGTCCAAATCATCTTATGAAAATAACAAACTTAACTCGTTGTCGAATTCCTCAGGGGGTAAGGTAGTCAACAAATACTGCCTGGGATGAAAGCGAGGGTGAAAAGGTTAGTGCCATTAAGGAGACCGTAAAGCTCCAGAAATGGTTTTCGGGAGTGGGGACCGGTTTTTAGGTCTATATGAGTGATAGTCCCCATGTCTACCTACCCCCACCCTCGTAGCCAGAGCTCTCCGATAATTCAAAACGTTTTACGAGTTTATTTGCTCCCAAACGCCATTTTCTTTTATTCCAATCGAAAAATTTCATTATCCAGGGTCGCTAGTTTTAAACTCTTTATTACAATAAAGACGCCTTTTTTTTAGTCTGGAGAATTCTAATAACCGCGACTTTAGCCCTGGGCTAGAGGAAAGAGTAATGTAGTGACTTATTTCCCAAGAACTTTTAAAATGCTTATGAAATATCACCTCCTCTAATTGCAAAATAAAGTTTTTTCTTTTATATTCTGTAAAAACATGATTGATGTGTTGATTTACCAAAAAAGTGGCCTGAAACTGACTTTTTTTAAAATTAATAAATTCATGACAGGAAGGAAGACTAATTAAGGGAGACTCAGTTTTCAGGTTGAAGGAAACCAGAAGGTTTATTGAGATTTATGGAATGGCCTACAAGAAATAAACTCGATTACGATTCTGAAAAGAAAACCAGAGTTCACATTTTCAACATTTTTTTCTCTTTTCAAGGGGAAGAAAAAAAGAAAAGGTTTGCATAAAAATTTAAAAATGAAAATTTTTCCTCTTTTAATATTTAATTAGACCTTTGACACCAGTTCATCCTTTTTTTAACTTTTCGACTTTTGTTTTTTAATAAAATTTATAAATTAAGTTTACCTTGAACGCTTAATAAAGAATAAAATTAATTAAGAGAGTGTTTCCTCCTGGATGATACAATCACAACTTAAGTACGAAATTTCGAGTTTCAGGAATACTAGAAGCAAAGACCCTAAGGTTGCCATCTGGTACCTCTACAAAGTATACTTTTCATAGGTCAACTTTTCTACTACCCTTCAAAATGGTCACTAAAAGGGTTTAGCCATAGTTCAAAAAACATGCGATTTGTCCTTGAATTTATATATAGCTTTTGACCTTGTTTGGTATAGTTTACGAAGAAAATAAAGTTTCTATTCAATAAAAAATTCATTTACCCTTTTTTTTTTGGACTCGTTTTTTTATTAAAACGTTCTGATTTATATAGGGAGTATAAAGTTTAAGTGTGGAAACATGGGTTTATAGATGTGGGTTGGGAAATTGCTCAGAACAAACGATACTCGTGGGAGGTATCGATAGAAACCGCTGAGTAGGACCCGAGACTTTCTCATTTTCTTTTTCCCTTCTCTTTTTCACGAGATTCACCAAAAATAGTTATAACTTTTGAATTTTTAACATAAAATTAATTAAAGCAGGCATTTCGAGGGTATTTACTTAAGCCTAATGGAACGCGCGTAAATGTTAAGAGATTGAAGAGCGTCTCTAATCTGGATTTAGCCTCGTTTTGAGCCTTTCCGAGAAAAACGGCGACGACCTTAAATTCTGGGAAACTGCACCGGGGGCCTTTCCTGAACAGTTTGTGGTCAAAACCACGGGCTTAATGGTCCGTTGACCTTTCATGAATTATGTAAGGTGGCTAAAACATTGACTCCCTTTCTAGGCCTATTCAATGTTTAATTATTAATCTCCTTAATTATGCTTAATTGCTACCGGCATCGATTATTGCGGTGGTAAAGCCGATAATGAAAGGGGGAACAGGCTTTACGAAATAAGTGGGACGTGGAATATTATGGGAAGGGATAGGGAGGGGGTTGAAAGGGGGAGGGTTGTGGGGGGGTAGGGGATGTAGTAAGCAGGATAGTAGAGTTTGTTGTGAGTGTAGTTGGGTAAGTCACATAGTCGTCATTGGGGTTTTTTGGCTAAGCACAAAAAAATTGGACAATTTTGAGGTTCTCCAAGGTTGCCATCTGGCACCTCTACAAAGTATACTTTTCATAGGTCAACTTTTCTACCTTTCTTTTTGCTGTATTGTGTGCGTCTCAACGTTCGAAATGGTGAAAAGCAAGTCCCCAATTGAAATAAATAGAAAAAAATTAGGGATTAACATTTTGAGTTGGTTTGGGTAGTTGGGTTAGGTTTGGGGAAACGAAGGGAGTTTGGTGGTGGTTTGGGTGTAAAATGACGTGTAGTAACTACCTATAAAACAAATTGGCTAGTAAAAACAGTTTTGGGATTCTTCAAGGCCACCATCTGGCACCTCTACAACTTATACTTTTCATAGATGAACTTTTTTATGTTCTGTGAATCTCAACTTTTAACCTTCGTTCTTGAAATCAAATGATATTAAACAGGAACACACTGGCCCAAGGGGTTTGCGTGGATTGAAAAGTCAAAACCACAAAAACAACGCTCAAAAAAGCAAAAAAACCTTAACAAAAAAGACATTTTCTTGTCATAACTCCTGTCGACAATATTTTTTATAAGCCCAAACATGTTTCCCAACTGTTTTTTAAGTGGTGAATCGTGTTCACATAGTCGATTTTGAGATTAAAAATTGCCCTCTCATAATTTGCTCGAAAATTACACCCAAAACACGTTAATTATCATAATTATAATGTACTCCAAATAAAGCTTTTAAAAATCATGATTTCCTGCCTTTTCTGGCATAAAATTAGCTTTTGTTTGACCTTTTTTTTTACTGCCCTGCATGATTTTGTGGTTAAAAAATTTTTTTTAAACGTCACGTATCCCCTTCAGGAACGTAATTTTCTCGTGGTACACCAATCCGGAATATGTTTCCGTAATTTATTATTCTCTGTGTCGAAGATAAGGCTTCTGTAATGCATTACAAGCATTTGTTACCATTAAAGATAACAGAATAACGGATGGACCCCCTCATCCGACGCTAAATAGGAAAGTAAATGTTACAATGTGAATTTAAAAAAAGAAATTAATTGTTTAAAAGTCCTAACTGGGGTATTAATTTTAAAAGTTTGCGTGTAAAATTTCTTATATTATGTGAGGGTTCTAGAAATAGAGAATGGGTTGGGGTGGGCTATGTATATAAACTCAAGCTGGCATTCCACCCCTGAACAAGTTTGGCCTTATTAGCATACTGGCAGTGCTCTAAGGGGAAGACACCCCCAACCCCTTTTGTAAAAATAAGGTAATAAGTATCCCCCCTTCCTCTTTTTCTTCAACAACCCTTTAGTTTCTCGAATTCCTTGTTAAATTCCCTCAAATAACTTCTCGTAACTCCATTAAAAACTCATTTGAATAAAGAAAATTCGATTATTTTCTCTAAGTGTGTGTGTGCTTTTTAAATTAAATTATGGAGGATTTTTGAAAGGGATGGTTTCTGAGGTAGCGGGAACTTTGAAGTCAGCGTGGCCCAGTAGTTGAGTGTAAAGGGATATGGAAGGGAGAAGGGGGAAGGCGAACGGAGAAGTGGGAAGGTGGAAGGTAGAAGGAGGAAGGGGAAAGAGGAAGGGGAAAGGGGAAAGGGGAAAGGGGAAAGGGGAAAGGGGAAAGGGGAAAGGGGAAAGGGAAAGGGGAAAGGGGAAAGGGGAAAGGAGGGAAAGGGGGAAGGAGGGAAAGGGGAAAGGAGGGAAAGGGGAAAGGAGGGAAAGGGGAAAGGAGGGAAAGGGGAAAGGAGGGAAAGGGGAAAGGAGGGAAAAGGGGAAAGGAGGGAAAGGGGAAAGGAGGGAAAAGGGGAAAGGAGGGAAAGGAGGGAAAGGAGGGAAAGGGGAAAGGAGGGAAAAGGGGAAAGGAGGGAAAGGGGAAAGGAGGGAAAAGGGGAAAGGAGGGAAAGGGGAAAGGAGGGAAAAGGGGAAAGGAGGGAAAGGGGAAAGGAGGGAAAAGGGGAAAGGGGAAAGGTGAAGGGAAGTTTTTCTTTATACTCACAGGACCTATTGACTGGTTGCCAACTTATAAAACTGTACAAAGCTAGTTGACGTCATATCAACCCCCTCCCCCTATTTAAGCGAACCCCCTAGAAATTGCCCTCACCTTGTTATTTAAACAATTTAATTTGTCTTTTTATTTAGTCCCTTACTTTGAACCCCTATTTGTGTGGTCGGGAAAAAAAAGGTCGCTCCCCCACTTTCGAAATTTAATTAGATTCCCATTACAAAGAAAATTTGTTTTTTAAAAGTTCACTCTCTTTGGTAGAGATTTACTTGTCATCTAATATTTAAACCCTAATTTGCGGGCTTACAATGTCTTTTTACTCCTTTTTACCCTCGCACTCCCAACAAGGGCTTGAATATATTAACTTTATCCGTTTAATTAAAAAATAGGCTTCGCACAAAAAAAGCTTATTACGTTGAAAGCTTGGGGATTAAGATTTGAAGAGTTTTGATTGGAAAAATAAATCTTTTTATAGATAAAAGTTCCAGGTGCGAGGATAATCCTCTGTTTTTTCTATTTTATTTATTTGTCAACGTGTTAACCGGAAAACGCTGTTTTGATTAACTTTGGGAAGGTTTGTATTGCTGTAAATAAAGACCAATGGGTCGAAAGAGTGGGAGGGGAATGGGGGAAAAAAAAGCACTTCAGAGGCTAAGAACTTTTCAGTAGAATGAATCCTCTTTCGTTTTGTCCATTGAGAGTTTTTAGATTGACAGAGTTTCTTACTTGAACTTCGTCTGTGAAACGTTCCCAATACAGGGGGAACTACAAATGCTTTCATTTTCGATTTCGGACTTTTTTTTCTTCTTCTTTCGCTCTCTTTTCCCTTTGAAAGGTTTGTCTGGGGGATCGCGTAAAGCGTAGAGAATGTTGAGACTATACAACAGGACCTCAAAGGAAATAAAATGAAATATTTTGGCTACAGAATGAGGAGAGGAGGCAAAAGGAGAAGGCAATAGCTAAAATTGAGTGCTAAAACTGGTTGTTGGTGACGCCAGAAGGAGAAGGATAATAAGATGGGGAAAGGGGAAAGGGGAAAGGGGAAAGGGGAAAGGGGAAAGGGGAAGGGAGGGGAAAGGGAAAGAGCGGGGAGAAGGGAAAGGGAAAGGGGAAAAGGGGGAAGCGGGAAGGGGGAAAAGAAAGGGAAAGGGGAAAGGGAAGAAAGGAGGGAAGTGGAAAGGAGGGAAAGAGAAAGGAGGGAAGTGGGAAATGAGGAAAGGGAAAGGAGGGAAAGGAAAGGAGGGAAGGGGGAAGGAGGGAAGGGAGGGGAAAGGAGGGAAAGGGGGAAAGGAGGGAAAGGGGAAAGGAGGGAAAAGGGGAAAGGAGGGAAAGGGAAAGGAGGGACAAGGGAAAGGAAGGGAAAGGGGAAAGGAGGGAAAGGGGAGAAAGGAGGGAAAGGGGGAAAGGAGGGAAAGGGAAAGGAGGGAAAGGGGAAAGGAGGGAAAGGGGAAAGCGATGAAAGGGGAAAGGAGGGAAAGGGGAAAGTAGAGGGAAGGGGAAAGAGGGAAAAGGGGGACAGGGAAGGTGGGAAACGGGGAAAGGAGGGAAAGGGGAAAGGAGGGAAAGGGGAAAGGAGGGAAAGGGGAAAGGAGGGAAAGGGGAAAGGAGGGAAAGGGGAAAGGAGGGAAAGGGGAAAGGAGGGAAAGGGGAAAGGAGGGAAAGGGGAAAGGGAGGGAAAGGGGAAAGGAGGGAAAGGGGAAAGGAGGGAAAGGGGAAAGGAAGGAAAGGGGAAAGGAGGGAAAAGGGAAAGGAGGGAAAGGGGAAAGGAGGGAAAGGGGAAAAGAGTTAAAGGGGAAAGGAGGGAAAGGAGGGAAATGGAAAGGGAAAATGGGAAGAATTCGAAAACTCGCATACCCGCCTTGTGGACACACGATTATGGTACCGTTCACGAAGAACTGTTATTTCTTGTCTACTGTCGAGTCAGCGTGGCCCAGTAATAGCTTATATAGCTGGACATATCTGTTTAAACAGTTATAAATCATAATTTCGAACAAAAAATGTTTACCCGGTTGAGGATTACAAATCGAATATGTAATGACTCAATATTTCATTGGTCGTAATGATATTTTGTGGGTTTCAGGCGTAAAAGCGTAGGCTGAGCGTAATTCGTCAGGCTAATGTCCCTCGACGTTGCACACGCATCGCATTAATGCTTTCATTGGTTATTCATATCCGTTAACCGCTCACCCCTTAAACCTTTATCGACGTCCATTAGCGTCTTATTTTGGGTGAAACGATTCGAATAAAAAGGGGGAGTCGCATTTCGAAGGGCTCTCCGTGGTCTAGGAAAGCGTGCATGTGTGCAACGACCCGGGGGGCGCATTTACAATGTTAATTCCACGTTTAGGTCCCCTAGAGTTTACATTGGAACCTAGAAAGGCGGCCCTCCTTCCCTGTTTGACACATTTTGTCCTGACTACTAATCAGACCTCTCCCTCTCCACTCTACCGCTTAAATTAATAAAATTACAATAATGAAGTCAACTTTTTACCCTCTTCCTCCCCCAACCCTTTTCTTCCGTAAAATGTTTACAGAGTCCTAAGCTGAATTTTTTTGCGGCTTCAAACATAAAAACACCATTTGAGGCTCCTTTGAATGTACAATTTTAAAACGTAAAAAGTCCTCCGGAGTGGATAGTTTCGCACGAAAACTCTCAAGTTTTATAATAACTAATGAGCACATCAAAAGTTTCAAGAAGAGACAAAAAGTCAAACTCATTTGTGCGATTTTTAGAATCAAAACTTTTCCGACGGAGTTATTATTTCATAAATGAAAAATATGAGATTCTGTCATTTGGTGGTGGTTAGAGGAAGGTCCAGGAGGGTGTGGGAGGTGATGGGAGAGTGGGGGAGTATTTGGATTTTGGTGTGTAGAGGTCTTTTTGAAAAAGTTCGAGCTATGCCTCCCCCATACCACATTATTTATAGAGGCCAAAGCAGTCTATAGCTTTAAAATTCAACAATTATTATCAAAAATATTGAACAACCTTTTCCATCTCTAAAAATGATTCATGAACCAGTTTTCCATGCTTTTTTCAATTATGAAATAAGAAGAGCTAAAAGAGGCTAATTTGCATTTGAATAGCCCTGACTCTGAATTCAGGCCTTTGATTGCTAATGTCAATCACCATTGATCAAAATTAAATAACGAAATGATCGAAAATAAGCGATTTGATTTTATATCAATAATTTTAATGTAGCGACTCAATTTAGTGGTAGAGCAATTTTTATAAAACGTTTATTGTCACGATATTTTCCGTCACGCCAGACGTTTATGTCATGATGAAATAAAAGCCTTTTTTACTATCTCCTCCCCCTCCAAAATAGACGGTTGAGGCGTAAAAAGCTTGAGGCCATCGTATAAAAACAAACGAATTTGAACCTCCGGAGATATTCTCAAACAGATTGGCTAAAAATGTGGGTGGGGGTTGATGGCCGGAGAGGATCGGTTTTCAAAACGAAGTTAACCGATGTAATCTGAACTGTTGTCCCCCATCCCCTCCCCACCCATCCAACCACAGTTTTGTCCCAATCCCTGCAACTTTTAAGGCCGAAATTGACAATCATGATTCCATTTTTTATTTGTTCAAAAATAGGCCGATTGCTAATTTACAAAGTGTAATCTTTCATGTGAAAATATTGAATTTTCCTGGATATTTTCATAATTTAGAAGCGATGTTGACGTAACATGAGGTTTAAAAAAAGAAATTTTTTTTTAGAAACTCGCTACTGAAATCTGGGTGAACGCAAAGAATGAAAAGAATCATCGCTTAACTACCCCAACCCCGTATAACTACCCCACCTCTCCATAACCTCCCCTCTCTCCACTGCTGTCCCATCTCTTAGCCCTCCCTTTTCTTCCTTCCATCCCTTATCACCCATACCTCCATTACCCTTATCTTCATTATCTCCCTTATGTCTCTTATCCCCATTACCTCCCATATCTCCATTACCTCACCCCACCACCTCTTCCTCTTCCCTCAAACCTATCTCTTCACTATATCCCTTCCCTCCCTTACCTATATTACCCCCATTACCCTTATCTCTCTTAGCCCCATTACCTCCATTACCCTTATCTCTCTTAGCTCCATTACCTCCATTACCCTTATCTCTTCATTATCTCCCTTATCTCTCTTAGCTCTATTATCTCAATTACCCTTATCTCTTCATTATCTCCCTTATTTCTCTTATCATAATTACCTCCCTTATCCCCATTACCTCCCTTCTCTCCCTTACCTATATTACCTCCATTACCCTTATCTCTCTTAGCCCCATTATCTCCATTACCCTTATCTCTCTTAGCTCCATTACCTCCATTACCCTTATCTCTCTTAGCACCATTACCTCCATTACCCTTATCTCTCTTAGCTCCATTACCTCCATTACCCTTATCTCTCTTAGCACCATTACCTCCATTACCCTTATCTCTCTTAGCTCCATTACCTCCATTACCCTTATCTCTTCATTATCTCCCTTATCTCTCTTAGCTCTATTATCTCAATTACCCTTATCTCTTCATTATCTCCCTTATTTCTCTTATCATAATTACCTCCCTTATCCCCATTACCTCCCTTCTCTCCCTTACCTATATTACCTCCATTACCCTTATCTCTCTTAGCCCCATTATCTCCATTACCCTTATCTCTCTTAGCTCCATTACCTCCATTACCCTTATCTCTCTTAGCACCATTACCTCCATTACCCTTATCTCTCTTAGCTCCATTACCTCCATTACCCTTATCTCTTCATTATCTCCCTTATATCTCTTAGCTCTATTATCTCAATTACCATTATCTCTTCATTATCTCCCTTATTTCTCTTATCATAATTACCTCCCTTATCCCCATTACTCCCTTCTCTCCCTTACCTATATTACCTCCATTACCCTTATCTCTCTTAGCCTCATTACCTCCATTACCCTTATCTCTTCATTATCTCCCTTATCTCTCTTAGCTCTATTATCTCAATTACCCTTATCTCTTCATTATCTCCCTTATTTCTCTTATCCCAATTATCTCCCTTATCTCCATTACCTCCCTTCCCTCCCTTACCTATATTACCTCCATTACCCTTATCTCTCTTAGCCCCATTACCTCCATTACCCTTATCTCTCTTAGCCCCATTACCTCCATTACCCTTATCTCTCTTAGCCTCATTACCTCTATTACCCTTATCTCTCTTAGCTCCCTTACCTCCCTTTGCTCCCTTTACTCCTTTACCTCCCTTACCTCCCTTTCCTCCATTACCCTTATCTCTCTTAGCTCCATTACCTCCATACCCTTATCTCACTTAGCTCCCTTAGCTCCTTTAACTCCCTTAGCTAATTTAACTCCTTTACCTCCATTACCTCCTTTACCTCCATTACCTCCACTACCTCCATTACCTCCATTACCTCCATTACCACCCTGACCTACCTTCCCTCCATGACCCTTACCTTCATTATCTCCCTTATCTCTCTCATCCCCATTACCTCCCTTATCTCCCTTACCTCACCCCACCATCTCTCCCACCTCCCTCGAACCTTCTCAGTCCTCACCAAATTTCTAGATACCCAAACCTCTTAAGACCCTACCTTGCTTATGGCAAAAATTTGGTAAATTATGCCAAAATATCCGCTTCCGCTTTTTAGACCATACACTAAACGAATGAACATACCTAGTACGTATTGCACCTACTGTGTGAAGAACCTTCGCCCTTCAATATGGCCTTCGGTTTGGATTCTCCCAAAAAAAAAGTCAAAAGACAGCCAAAATTATACTTAAAAAAATAAAATTACCAGATCGAAGCATGTTTTTTTTTGTTTAACCCACGATTACAGTGACTAAGACCAAAAGTTTTCTTACTTTCACATTTTTTTCTTCTTGGGTCCTTTTACCCTGATCCCCGCTTTAGTGGGAATGGGGGCGGCGAAGGGCGGGATCGCCCTTACGGGGTGGGCGGTATTGAAACCCAGTCGCGTCCCGACCTTTGCCAAGTTAGGATCCGAAAAGCAACCGCGTACCGAGCAGAACCCAACCTAAAATCTTCGCAATTTTTATTTTTCCTTTAACTCGTCATGGTCAACAATTTGAACGTGAAGTGTGAAATGTGATTCGGAAAAATGTTTTGGTTTAAACCATGTTTTCTACTCTTCGCCAACGCCCTCGCATCAGGTAAAAAAATTTTTCATAAAAATTTCAAACCCCAGTGTCATCCAACTTTTTTTCATTACCCCCCCCACTCCTGTTTTTCACACAAAACTTAAAATTTCAACCCCCTTCCCCTTATAACATTTAAAATTTTAAACATGTCCGAATAATTTGAGTGAGGGATGGGGAAGTTGAGTAGTAAACTGGTCGGTCTCGTCCACCTAGCCGCTCCGTGCCGTGTCAACTGCCCCTCCCCCCCTTCACCTCCCTGTATTCAAGTCACGTTTTTCAGATTGTTAACTTTTGCAGTTGTTTTACTCATCCGACCGGGATATTAGCTTTATTTAGTGCGTTGTCGTGTCCGAACTTCGACCCTTTTCAATTAATTCAATTACCAAATTCATAATTAATTGTATTCGTTGATACCTCCCTTTTAAAAATGCATTACGTGCTTTATGTCAATTCAAATCGCATTTTATATCAACTCTGAATGATCGATTTGGCCAAAAGTTCTGAATGCAATGGTCCGGTAGCTCCCCCTATTATCCCAAGGGGGTGAGGCAAGAGGACATCTTCATTAACTAACACTGGAGCAGGAGTGTCACAAGCGAGACATAGTTCAAAGGATTCAAAATCAAGCTAAAATGGGGATCACCTAGTAAAAACTGGCTCAAAAACAAGCCAAAAAGACCCTTTTTTCAAAACCAAATAAGAACAAATATGAAGAAATATGAGCAAAAATCATATATTGCAGGGACTCAAAATCAAAAGAAAAAGTTGATTATTCGTCTCAAATAACTTGAATATAAATAAAATGGCCATTTTTATCGATAAAACTAGAAAAAAAGAGGCATTATCTAGTTAAAATTAAGATAAAAATGGCAATTATAAGGAGGCTCTAAGTTAAGATAAAAAAGTTAAAATGCTATTTCATCGATAAAATTGGGTGTACCACGTATGCAACCCCACCTTAAAATCCATAAAATTGAGTTAGGAAACTGATGTTATTTTTAATTCTCCTTAATTTTTTTGAGGATCTCAGCACTTACAACTTTTTAAAGACTTCGGAAGAATAAGATTCCGAAAATAGTAGTCAATCTAAGCCCGAAAAGGACAAATAAAAGAAATAAATAAGGTATTTGGTTTCTCTACGGAAATGTATAGGGTTTGGATAAACCAAAAAAACGTTCATAACCGAAACCCGTACACTTTGGGGTCAGGAGCGTTTTCAAGGTGATTTTTTTTCGTTTTTTTCGCAAATATCTCGAAAAACGTAGGTCGTAGCCGAAATAATGTTCAGTACAAAATGAAAGATTTTTGGATTTGCTACAATTTTAAGATAATACAATTTTTTGTAGGACCAAACGTATCTGAGCTACGAGACGACAGGTCCTTCTGGGGTTAAATTTTTTTTAATTTACCCCCACCCCTACATGTTGATTGTTAATTGATTCTCGATAGTTGATTTTTAATGGATATCGAATTCTCTACAACGTTTACTTAGTACGCTTTTTTTTATATTAGAAAACGCCTTCCTTGCTTTTTCCAGACTTTTCTAAAATCTGCCTTTTTTCTTAGGAAAAACTCAAAACCCCTCTTTTTTGTTGCATCGTAGCTCCTTTGGTCCTAGAAACAATCTTAGTAAATCAAATGTGTAGCAAATTTTATAAGCTTTAATTTTGTTTTTATAAAATTTTTTTGAAATTTCAATTTTTGAATGAAATTTGTTTTGAAATTTTTTTAAATTTACCCCCACTTCTGCCTATTTATCGTTAATTGCTTTTTGAGAGTTGTTTTTAAAAGGTAATTAAATTATCTACAACTTTTATTAAGTACAATTTTATGATTAGATGACGTCTTCCCTCCTTCAGAGGTCAAAATAGAAAACCCCGTTTTTTTCCACCTCGTAGCTCAGATACGTTTGGTCCTACAAAAAATTGTATTAGCTTAAAATTGTAGCAAATCCAAAAATATTTCATTTTGTACTAAACATTATTTCGGCTACGACCTACGGTTTTCGAGATATTTGCGAAAATCACCTTGAAAACGCTCTTGACGCCAAAGCGCACGGGTTATGGACTTTTTTTTGTTAATCAGGGGACCAAACCTTACACATTTCCGTAGAGAAACAAAATACCTTATTTTGTTCCACCCTCAGGCTTGACTGGACTAAGAACCAATTTTTATAGCCTTATTTCCCTTCTCAATTCCGGTTAAATTTTAGTTGGGATGCTGATTTTTCCTTTATTTACACCCCAACTCAAATTAACCAGTTTTTCGAGGAAAAATACGAAAATGATTGAGTTTTTTTTTAAAAGTTTCGATTTTTTTTAAAACTTGATTGAAATCTGGAGTAGATTACGAATCTGAAATAAAAAATGGGTTTTCTAGTTTGAAATAAGGTCGTAATCAAACATGTTACAGAGAAAAAAACTGAGTCCCGCGGCAGCAGGACTAAAGAGGTAGATATCTTTCAGATGGTTAGATCTCGAAGTTTCTAAAATTCGAATAAATAAAAAATCATCTGTTTCCCGGTAAAAATTCAAACATTTTCTTTTTTACCTAGATTCAAATCTATTACACCCAGCTGATCCAAACCAACTTTAAATCTTTCTTAGACATCCCCATAACATCACTTCTAAGTTTGAAAGCGATTGGATGAACGGTTTAGGAGATACCTAGTTTAGGCCCTAAGTAAAGTACCAAAACCGCTGGTCCGATTTCAGCCGTTAACGAACTCATAAATTCTATTAGTTTAAAAGCCCTAAATACCGAATTTCATGGTCGTCAAGTAAAAATTACTCAAGTTATCGTGCGAATATATATATATATATATATATATAATATATATATATATATATATATATATATATATATATAT
>JAGWEN010000564.1:0-30618 GCA_018703685.1 Orius laevigatus | reverse complement strand
AACCCTCGTCCTCGTCAAATTCTTTCCCCAGCACTCTCTCCCAAACATCCCTCCCCCTCTTTCCTCCCGATAATGCGTCCTCTCACTATAACCCCAAACAATTTCAACCACCTCCAATTGCCCCTAACCCAAAAAGCAACTCCTGGACGTCACAATCATTTAATGTAATTTCGCCTTCTTTTTCCAGGCTTGTCGAGCCCTTCATGCGACGAGGTTGAAGAACGTGTCGCAGAAGCGGATCAGCTCACAGAAATAATCTTCCCACCGCCCCTCCTCGGGAAATGGGTTTCCGAAAAGTGAGTATACAACTTCAAAAATAAATCTTCATACTACACAAAAAGACACGAAATTCACTCGTAATTACACCCGAAAACGTTTAGGAACGAACGGGAAATGCGATAAGAAGACAAGATTATATTTTTCGTAAAGGATTGGAGAATTTCCTATCTTCAGATTTATGTGGAAACCGTGGAGACACGAATAGAAAGATTAATCTTCTAATATCGCTGATTACAGCCCTCCCCAAATGTATTTTAAAATCGCACCAATTAAAAACATTTAATTTATAAATTGATTCAATATTAAAATTAATCATGGAAATTGTGTTTACTCTTAATTATGTTGTTTGAGTAAAAGATGAGGACTTTCCAAAACTTGTAAGGTTATAAGCGTCAGTCATCATCTTAGTCGTGACCTTTAATAAAAGCGAACACTCATAAAAGTCAAACATTAACATTGATTAATTAAAATAGAGCTCCATATTGAATGACGTCATCTATAAAAGTGAACCTCAATCGTGAATGGTTCAATCGATGACATCATTGGTGGATCCATTGGTTAACTTTGTTTCAAATTGTGTATTTTATTGGGCATGGAAGTCATCAAAGCCATGAAAGTGGGCTTTTTGGTTTTATCGAATTGAGTAAATGGACGAAATAAATTTGAACAAGTGGCGCGAGGATGCGGCGGGTTGAAAACTAATTACAATTATCTTTTAAACGAATCGTAATCGATGTGGAGCTAATTGGACGTGGAGAATTTACAGACTCGCGGCCGCTAAATGGCCCAACTAAAATATTTATCATTTCTATGTTTTAGTGTGCATTTTAATTCGATTTTTCGAGGACTTTGACGCTTTTTGACCGAAGTGAAAGTTCTAATGTGGACTTTTATTGTTTTATCCTGGACCGCCCTGGACCCCCTGGACCCCCTAAACCCCCTAAACCCCCTGGACTCCCTAAACCCCCTGGACCCCTAAAACCACCCCTAAACCCCCCTGGACCCCTAAACCCCCCTGGACCCCTAAACCCCCCTGGACCCCTAAACCCCCCTGGACCCCCTAAACCCCCTGGACACCTAAACCCCCTGGACCCCCTAAACCCCCCTGGACCCCTAAACCCCCTGGACCCCCTAAACCCCCCTGGACCCCCTAAACACCCCTGGACCCCCTAAACCCCCTGGAGCCTAAACCACCTAAACCCCCTGGACCCCTAAACCCCCTGGACCCCTAAACCCCCTGGACCCCTGACCCCCTGGACCCCCTAAACCCCCCTAGACCCCCTAAACCCCCTAACCCCCTGGACCCCTCTGGACTCCCTAAACCCCCCTGGACCCCCTAAACCCCCCTGGACCCCCTAAACCCCCTAAACCCCCCGGACCCCCTAAACCCCCCTGGACCCCCTAAACCCCCCTGGACCCCCTAAACCCCCCTGGACCCCCTAAACACCCCTGGACCCCTCTAAACTCCCCTGGACCCCCTAAACCCCCCTGGACCCCCTTTAACACCCCTGGACCCCCTAAACACCCCTGGACCCAATAACTGAACCCCCTAAACCCCCTGGACCCCCTAAACTCCCCTGGACCCCTAAACACCCCTGGACCCCCTGGACCCCCTAAACACCCTGGACCCCCTAAACCCCCATTAAACCCTTTAAACCCCCTGGACCCCCTCTACCCCCTAAACCCCCCTGGACCCCCTGGCTCATCCTGGACTATCTCGCCACCCTCTCCTTGGCCTCTTCTCAAAATTTCGGGTTCTCGAATAACTTTCTTTTTAAACAAGTAAAAACCCCATTCCAAGGTCCAAAAACATCATTTTTCTTCACACCCTATTTATTTTTAAGAATATTTCCGTGTTTCCCCCAAATTGGGTTTGAAAGGGGACCTCTTTTCTTTCAGAAATTTACTGCCACATAAATAAACGAAAGGGGGAGATACTTTAAGACGTTTATCCCACAACCTCACAGTTTTTGGCCGAGGTTGAAGTGCCCTCGACACCCCTTTAACCTTAAATGAAACCATCAAGGAAATATTTATTAAAAATAATTTATTTTTCTGGACTTTTTTCGTGTATAAAGAGCTTTTTCACAATTCAATGTCCTCGCTATAAATCACAGAACGATTGCCCTGTCCAGGACTGATGTAGAGCTTCGTCGATAGCACACTTTCCAATCAACTAAGCCAAAAATACATTCCAACCTTCTCATCAACATTAATTTTTTCACCATTTTCACGTGTCTCCACATCAGATTTATTGTTTTAAAATTTAAATTTTTTTAAATATATTTTTAATTCCATTATTGAATATTGAAGATACGATCTCCTATAGAGAAAATTACGTTTACATACCCCAAAGAAAAAAAAAATTGCTTTCAGCACAAAGCTACATCCCAGGGGATCTTTATTAAATTTAAAACCTCTACTTTTACCCATTTCGAATACGTGGAAGAAAGTTGAAAATTTAATACAAAGTACATTTTAAACATAAGTTTCTACCTCTTGCAAATTTCCTTTTGGCTTCGCTTTCAACTTTGTTTTAAAATCTCGCTCGAAATTACTTCTACGCCCCATAGGAACCTTCTCTCAAAATTTTTATTTAAAAGATTTTCGGGAAAATTCACATCTTTTTAAAAATAAACTAGGTATAAAGGTGAAATATTGATATGTCCAAATGTCTAAAAATCGAATTAAAAATGA
Source organism: Orius laevigatus (assembly GCA_018703685.1). Classification (NCBI taxonomy): domain Eukaryota; kingdom Metazoa; phylum Arthropoda; class Insecta; order Hemiptera; family Anthocoridae; genus Orius; species Orius laevigatus. Next base: position 27,642 of record JAGWEN010000564.1, on the reverse strand, counting down.
CCCTAGTGTCCAAAAAGGATCAAAAATCAAGCTAAAAGGGCCCCTAGAGTCCAAAAAGGATCAAAAATCAATCTAAAAAGGGAACCTAGTGTCCAAAAAGGATCAAAAATCAAGCTAAAGGGGCGCCTAGAGTTCAAAAAGGCTCAAAATTCAAGCTGAAAGGGCCCCTAGGGTCCAAAAAGGATAAAAAATCTATCTAACAAGGGAACCTAGTGTCCAAAATGGCTCAAAATTCAAGCTAAAAGGGCCCCTAGAGTCCAAAAAGGATCAAAAATCAATCTAAAAAGGGAACCTAGTGTCCAAAATGGCTCAAAATTCAAGCTAAAAGGGCCCCTAGAGTCCAAAAAGGATCAAAAATCAATCTAAAAAGGGAACCTAGTGTCCAAAAAGGCTCAAAGTTCAAGCTAAAAGAGCCCCTAGAGTCCAAAAAGGATCAAAAATCAATCTAAAACGGAAAGTGTATAAAATGGCTCAATACTCAAGCTAAAAGGGCCCCTTGAGTCGAAAAAGGAACAAAAATCATGGTAAAAAGGGCCCCCTAGTGTCCAAACAGGGTCAAAATCCAAGCTAAAAGGGCCCCTAGGGTCCAAAAAGGATCAAAAATTAATCTAAATGGGAAGTATCCAAAATAGCTCAAAATTCAAGCTAAAAGGGCCCCTAGAGTCGAAAAAGGAACAAAAATCAAGCTAAAAAGGGCACCTAGTATCCAAACAGGGTCAAAAATTCTAGCTAAAAGGGGCCCCTAGAGTCGAAAAAGGACACTAAAAAGGGCCCTAGTGTCCAAACAGGGTCAAATTCAGCTAAAAGGGCCCCTAGGGTCCAAAAAGGATCAACAATCAAGCTAGAAATTGCCCCTGGTGTCCAAAAAGGGTCAAAATTCAAGCTAAAAAGGCCCCTAGTGTCCAAAAAGGATAAAAAATCAAGCTAAAAAGGGCCCCTAGTGTCTGAAAAGGCCCAAAATTCAAGTTAAAAGGGCCCCTAGTTTCCAAAAAGGATCAAAAATCAAGGTAAAAAGGGCCCCTAGTGTCCAAACAGGGTCAAAATCCAAGCTAAAAGGGCCCCTAGGGTCCAAAAAGGATTAAAAATCAATCTAAATGGGAAGTGTCCAAAATAGCTCAAAATTCAAGCTAAAAGGGCCCCTAGAGTCGAAAAAGGAACAAAAATCAAGCTAAAAAGGGCCCCTAGTATCCAAACAGGGTCAAAATTCTAGCTAAAAGGGCCCCTAGAGTCGAAAAAGGAACAAAAATCAAGCTAAAAAGGGCCCCTAGTGTCCAAACAGGGTCAAAATTCTAGCTAAAAGGGCCCCTAGGGTCCAAAAAGGATCAACAATCAACCTAGAAATTGCCCCTGGTGTCCAAAAAGGGTCAAAATTCAAGCTAAAAAGGCCCCTAGTGTCCAAAAAGAATAAAAAATCAAGCTAAAAAGGGCCCCTAGTGTCTAAAAAGGCCCAAAATTCAAGCTAAAAGGGCCCCTAGTTTCCAAAAAGGATCAAAAATTAATCTAAAAAGGGAACCTAGTGTCCAAAATGGCTCAAAATTCTAGCTAAATGGGTCTCTAGTGTCTAAAAAAGTACCATAATCGGGATGTCCGGCCCTGCAGCATCCTTCGGGAATTTCCCGATCTCCCGGTGGGCCTATCCGACCCTGATTGTATAGAATTGAGTTAAAATTCGTTGAAAGTTTTAGTGGAAATAAATATGTAGATTGGATAATTAAAATGAGGTTGAAATCTTCGATGAACTACTTAAGATTCAAGAGAGGGCGGATTCGTGTTTGAAGTAAACGTTGTGGACCTGGTGGGCTCTGGGGTCAAAGTTGTGAAGTGTGTTGTTCGGTTAAGTTCGAATTAAACTCAAGAGTGTTTGCACACACAAGTTCGTCGAGAAGGCTTCGCTTCTCTCCAATAGGGAGGCCGACATCCACTTAACGCTTGTTTACACTCGGCTTTATCCCCCCTCCATCCACCTAAGACCGCGATAAGACCCTCCCGGACTTGAAATATGGAAAGGCTAAAACACCGCACATGTCATAATCTCGAACGCCTATCTTTTCGGTTATACTTCAAAAAAGAGGCCTTTTCCCCCTTTTTCCTCCCTTTCTCGAATGATAAATCGACTCCGTCTGGATCCAGTCCAACCGCAGTTGACACGAGACTCCTGACCTAAATTAAATCCGAATCCGAAAAGAAAAACTCACTATTTTAAAGCCCCCGATCTTCACAAAGCGTATAAATTTTCCGAAAGAGTCCACTAAAACAAAACACGGGAAAAGAGGGAGACAATGGACTAAAAAGTATGACGTCATGAAGGGAGAAGGTGGGGGAAGAGCGGACACATCATATTGTCTTCATATACAATGCAAATTTGATTGTCCGACCCAATTTTAATTATTCATTCGAAAAACCATCTCATCTCGTTATGTCATCCCCATTTTCAGGACCATTTACTTTCATAGAATTTAATTTTTTCATATTTACCACAGAGGTCCATCTAAAAGATATATCGTTTTGAAGAGGAAGTGATTTAGATGGACTTTGAGCCTTTTTAACATGTAAACCTAATATGATGTAATTTAATTTTGTACTAAGTGGTCATGTTGATAGGATGCATAGTTTTCGAGATATTGGCTAAAAACCAAAAAAATTCTTTGATCCGCTCCTAGGGGGGAAATTCAGAAAAATTGAAAATTTCGCTTTTTTGTCGTCTCGTAGCTCAGAAGCGGTTGGTCCTACAAAAAGTTTGTCAAGTCTAAAATTGCAGCAAATTTAATAAGCTTTAATTTTGTGCTTAATATTTATTCGCTTACGACCTACGGTTTTCGAGATATTGGTAAAGAAGAAAAAAACATGCCCCCAGGCGTAGATTTTACTTAGGCATTAGGTAGAATTTTTGTAAGAATACTCTTTTTATATTTTTTATTAAATCAAATCATATGGGTAAGGTTCATTACATCCCCCCCGACTTAATCTTCGCTATTCCTCCTGGAATAGTATCGACGCACGTTGACAATCGAAGCCGACTTTCGATTTCCGTCGTTATCGTGGTAGACTACTGACTTCGGAAATCCATCCATTTCGATAACCTTTTCGACTTTGAACGGACCATCGATTATCGGGTTTTTCCCTTTGAATCCGGTCTGTACGCATATAAAAGAATTTTCGTCGATTTTTGGAATTGATTTTGGTTTCTTTTTATCAAAGTATTTTTTCATCTTTTCGCGATATCGTTCTTGTTCCTCTTCTGTCAGTTCCTTTTCGACTATATTTCGACTATCGATTCCAAAAGTCTGATCAGCCGGGAATGTCGATGGCTCTTTGAAAGCCTTAAAATTCGGTGAACACCCAATTGAAGATGAATGTGAACGATTTAGATGTCGAACTGCTGCTTCCAAAGCGCATTTCCAACCGCCTTTGAAGTGAGGGTATAAAGCAAGAAACTGTTTTATATCCCGAATTTTCCTTTCAGCCAATCCATTGCCTGCTGGATGATACGGAGTTGTAGTGATCCACATAATGCCTTTTTCTTTAGCGAAATCCGAAATCGACTTGGAAAGAAATTGTGGGCCATTGTCGGACACTATTTTTTTTACTTTTTCGAGATGGGGAAATTTATTCAAAAAGCCCAATATCGAGTTCGAATTTTCCCTCATCGCCTTTGCAAAAGTCAATTTTGTATTTTCGTCGACAGCTACCAAGAATGACTTCGTTTTAGCGTTCAAATCCGACTTTTTCGCTATTTCCGCGAAATCGAGGTGCAGACACTCAAACGGAGTAGTCGACGGTTTTTTTAGTATCAAAATATCGGGTTTCGGTCGATACTTAAACTTCACCAATTGACATTGATGACACGACTGTACATAATCCGAAATCGTGTTTTTCATATTCGGCCAAAAAAAACGAGTTCTTATTTTCAAATACGTCTTGAAGAAACCATCATGACCACCCGACAGAGGATCATCGTGATATAAACGAAGAATTTCAGGAACTTGTTCGAAGGCGACGGTTATTCTATTTGACGTTATTTGATTCGATGTTGAAAAAGGTTTAATTTGTACAGAGAGACATAATCGAGAAATTGCATCTGCATCTTCCAATTCCTTACCGTTTCGATGAGAAATTTTAATGTTGTAAGTCATCAGAAATATCTGCCATCTTCCTAGGCGACCTTTAGGTTCTTTTAAATTGAGAAGATGTGAGAGAGCCTGATGATCGGTGTGTACAGTGAATTCGCGAGTTTCGAGATAAGTTCGGAAGTATTTGATCGCTTCTACGACAGCTAAAGCTTCTTTATCGGTAACCGAGTAATTCAACTGAGCGGCATCAAATGTATGAGAAAAGTAACCAATGACACGAAGTTGCCGATTTTTCGGTAGCGAATTATCTCGTTGATAAAGAACAGCTCCACAACCGTAATGCGAGGCATCTGTGCACAATTCGAAAGGTAAATCCCAATCTGGAAATTGCAAAATTGGATTCGATGTTATTTTCTCTTTTAAAGTGACAAAAGCTTTTTCAGCTTCTTCTGACCAAGAGAATTTATCCTGATTTACTTTTTGTTTAAGTCGATCTAACGGACGAACTATATCTGCGTAATTCGGGATGAAAGCGCGAAAATGACCTGTTAAACCTGTGAATACTCTTAACGAATGAATATCGTGAGGTCGATTCATGTTTCGTACCTTATTCACCGACTCTTCTTTAGTCGATTTAGTAAGTCCGTTCATCTTTCGTCCGAGATATGTTACCTCCGGGAGATTAAAATGACTTTTTTCAAAATTTATTTTGACGTTTACTTGCAGTAAACGTTCGACCACCCTTCGTGTTTTTCGAGAACATTCTTCTATCGTTTTGCCACCGACTAAAATGTCATCGATATAAACGCGAATTTGAGGATCGTCCAAAAGTTTTCCGAGAATCGATGTCATAAACCTACCGACTGCGCCAAAAATGTAAGAATACTCTTTTTATATTTTTTATTAAATCAAATCATATGGGTAAGGTTCATTACAATTTTCCTTACTTTCAAGAGATGTTCCTTTTGGATGGCCTTTGACCCTTTTTATCAAGTTTAAGTGGTTTTGTGATCAATTATTAGAAATTTTGTATTTCTGAATTCGCCGTTTGTTGTAAATTATGCATAATGTTTGAACGTCGATGAAAACTAGGTCGAGGGCGAAGTCTGAAGATTGTTGAATAGTTGACGTAGGCCGCAAAGACCGCTGACGGATCCGAAACATTCTAAGGGCGTTTACGTTTCGGAAATTCAACGCATCCGAACGCGTCTTCCTCGCTTAACATTTTCCTGATTACACAACAAATAGGCCCCAAGGATGATTACACAAGACTACTAGGCACGAAAGTTCCCCGCGTTAAATCGGGAAGGATGCAAAACGTTCGACCCACGCCCTTGTAGTAAACATTATTTATTTAACTTTGGAAAGGAGTTGTTTTAACTAAAATGTTTCCGACGTGTTCGAATTAATTACTCCAGCAACGTTTATGTAATCATTTCAATATAAAGTTTGACCTCGTTCTAACGACTCCATGATTTTCAGCCGACACTTTCGACATTAATCTCAAAATGTTTAAAATGAAAATAAAAAGCGAATGAGAAAAGGGTAAAAGAGACTGGAGACCCTCCTTGGTAGGGAGCCAAAGGAGACCCTCCTTGGTATTGAGCCAAAGGAGACCCTCCTTGGAAGGACCCCAAAGGAGACCCTCCTAGGTAGGGAGCCAAAGGAGACCCTCCTTGGTAGGGAGCCAAAGGAGACACTCCTTGGTATTGAGAGCCAAAGGAGACCCTCCATGGTATTGAGCTAATGGAGACCCTCCTTGGTATTGAGCCAAAGGAGACCCTCCTTGGTATTGAGCCAAAGGAGACCCTCCTTGGTATTGAGCCAAAGGAGACCCTCCTTGGAAGGACCACAAAGAAGACTCTCCTTGGAAGGGAGCCAAAGGAGACCCTCCTTGGTAGGGAGCCAAATGAGACCCTCCTTGGTATTGAGCTAATGGAGACCCTCCTTGGTATTGAGCCAAAGGAGACCCTCCTTGGAAGGACCACAAAGAAGACTCTCCTTGGTAGGGAGCCAAAGGAGACCCTCCTTGGTATTGAGCCGAAGGAGACCCTTCTAGGTATTGAGCCAAAGGAGACCCTGCTTGGTAGGGAGCCAAAGGAGACCCTCCTTGGTATTGAGCCGAAGGAGACCCTCATAGGTATTGAGCCAAAGGAGACCCTCCTTGGTATTGAGCCAAAGGAGACCCTGCTTGGTAGGGAGCCAAAGGAGACCCTCCTTGGTATTGAGCCAAAGAAGACCCTCCCTGGTATTAGCTAATGGAGACCCTCCTTGGAAGGACCCCAAAGAAGACCCTCCTTGGTAGGGAGCCAAAGAAGACCCTCCTTGGTAGGGAGCCAAAGGAGATCCCGTTTGTAGAGAGACCCAGTTTTTAGAGCCTCTCTTCCCCCTTCCTGCCATCACTTTTACCACCCCCTACCACCCCTTACCATCCCCTATCAAACCATAGCTCCCCCTGATTCCTCTTACCGCCCCTACCCTCCTTACCGCCACCTAGCACCCAAACCTCCTCTTAAAACCCCCTACCATCCCCTGCCTTCACCCTGTCTGGAGTGGCTAGTATTTCTTAATATGTAAACGTTTTAATATTTGGCGATGCAGTCTTTAAAATAAAAAAAAATCGCTAAAAGGTTTAGCTGTCTTTTGGGGATGCTTGAAACTGTAAAAGGGCCTATAAAATTTTTTTTTCGACAATATCACCGTAAAAAAAAGGTTAAGCCTCTAAATCTTGAGGACACGGACTTGTTTGTCACTTTGCAAGATCTCTTTTCTTTCGAGGCGGAGGGAAAACCGATAAAAATAGTCTTTACGGAGAAAGTTTTTTTCCCTCCTGGAGTAGATGTCCCGGGGACGGAGGGGATAACGTGCTTTGAAGTCAACACCGGGCGACCCCGTTTTCCGATAACAATCACGCTCCCGTCCCGCAAAAGCCTCGCCGATCAAAACTTAAACTTTTTTACGTGACAACCGCGTATAACCTTTATCGCCCTCTATTTTGTTAAGGGTATAAACGGATTGAAAAAGCAGAAATTCGCTTTCCTAATTGGTGTCTTAAGGTCGAAAAAGGGAGTGAAAGGATTTTCGTAGGGTGGCAGCCACAATAGGGAGTCGCCCACAATGAGCACTTTACGAAAGAAGACAATGACTGTCCGCACTGCCCTCACAATCCGTGAACGAAATCTTTTATTCATAAAGGGGGCCCCGGAAAGAGGTTGGAAGATTAATTAAAGAAAAAGCATCACCAAGGGCAGATGTCTTATATCTACCCCATTTAAATCAGAAAGGTTAATTAAAATATAATTTTTATTTTAAATTTGAGCTTGACCCCCCTAAAATATTTATAAATCACCTTTTTTCTCCATCGAAATTTCCATTCGACCGACCTCAAATTGAACAATTCAGAGGCTACCATGGACATAATAAACGTGAAGGTTGGTTCCTAAAATAGGCGGGTTTAAAAGCGAAAAAAGGGGGCCCGAGAAAATTTTTTTTATCAAGATTTCTTTTTATTTATGTTATCTTGTCACGTTAGAGCAATTTATATTCTGACTGAATTTACATTCGCACCTAGACTTTATGAAAGAGCCGACAGCATTATTATACATAACGTGCTCTAAACAGTAGAAACACAAGAACTTTAGAATAACTCTGTAGAGAGAGAGGTTCGAACAAAATTTAATTTCCCTGTTCACCATTTGGTTCTCTAATGACGTTGGTCTTCTTTGGCTCTAAACGTCCTTTTGCTCTACAAACGTTGGTCTACTTTGGCTCTCTACAAACATGGGTCTACTTTGGCTCTCTACAAACGTGGGCCTACTTTGGCTCTCTACTAACGTTGGCCTACTTTGGCTCTCTACTAACGTTGGCCTACTTTGGCTCTCTACTAACGTTGGCCTACTTTGGCTCTCTACAAAAGTGGGTCTACTTTGGCTCTCTAGAAACTTGGGTCTACTTTGGCTCTCTACAAACGAGGGTATACTTTGGCTCTTTACAAACGTGGGTCTACTTTGGCTCTTTACAAACGTGGGTCTACTTTGGCTCTTACAAACGTGGGTCTACTTTGGCTCTTTAGAAAATTGGGTCTAATTTGGCTCTCTACATACTTGGGTCTACTTTGGCTCTCTACAAACGTGGGTCTGCTTCGGCTCTCGACAAACGTGGGTCTACTTTGGATCTCTAAAAACGTGGTTCTACTTTGGCTCTCTACAAACTTGGGTCTACTTTTGCTCTCGACAAACGTGGGTCTACTTTGGCTCTCTACGAACGTGGGTCTTCTTTGGCTCTTTACAAACGTGGTTCTACTTTGGCTCTCTACGAACGTGGGTCTTCTTTGGCTCTTTACAAACTTGGGTCTACTTTGGCTCTCTAAAAACGTGGGTCTACTTTGGCTCTCTAAAAACGTGGGTCTACTTTGGCTCTTTACAAAAGTGGGTCTACTTTGACTATCTACAAACGTGGGTCTACTTTTGCTCCCTACAAACTTGGGTCTACTTTGGCTTTGCCTCTATACAAACGTGTGTCAACTTTGGCTCTCTACAGACGTGGGTCTACTTGGGCTCTCTACAAACTTGGGTCTACTTTGGCTCTTTACAGACGTGGGTCTACTTGGGCTCTCTACAAACTTGGGTCTACTTTGGCTCTCTACAAACTTGGGTCTACTTTTGCTCTCGACAAACGTGGGTCTACTTTGGCTCTCTACGAACGTGGGTCTTCTTTGGCTATCTACGAACGTAAGTCTACTTTGGCTCCCTACAAACTTGGGTCTACTTTGGCTCTGCCTCTCTACAAACGTGTGTCAACTTTGGCTCTCTACAGACGTGGGTCTACTTTGGCTCTCAACAAACTTGGGTCTACTTTGGCTCTCTACAAACTTGGGTCTACTATGGCTTTCTACAAACTTGGGTCTACTTTGGCTCTCTACAAACGAGGGTATACTTTGGCTCTCTACAAACGTGGGTCTACTTTGGCTCTCTACAAACGTGGGCCTACTTTGGCTCTCTACAAACGTGGGCCTACTTTGGCTCTCTACTAACGTTGGCCTACTTTGGCTCTCTACAAAAGTGGGTCTACTTTGGCTCTCTACAAAAGTGGGTCTACTTTGGCTCTCTACAAAAGTGGGTCTACTTTGGCTCTCTACAAACGTGGGTCTACTTTGGCTCTCTACTAACGTTGGCCTACTTTGGCTCTCTACTAACGTTGGCCTACTTTGGCTCTCTACTAACGTTGGCCTACTTTGGCTCTCTACAAAAGTGGGTCTACTTTGGCTCTCTACAAACTTGGGTCTACTTTGGCTCTCTACAAACGAGGGTATACTTTGGCTCTTTACAAACGTGGGTCTACTTTGGCTCTTACAAACGTGGGTCTACTTTGGCTCTTTAGAAAATTGGGTCTAATTTGGCTCTCTACATACTTGGGTCTACTTTGGCTCTCTACAAACGTGGGTCTGCTTCGGCTCTCGACAAACGTGGGTCTACTTTGGATCTCTAAAAACGTGGGTCTCCTTTGGCTCATCAAGTCACTATCATGCTAGTGAACGTTGTGGGAAAGCTAATGTGTGGGAAGAAGCGGGAATATTTCTGAGAAAGTTGGAATTACTATTCTCTCTTCATACCAAAACTTTAACACTAATTTTCCCCTCTATATTTCGAAAATCAATCCAACTACCTCTATTTTGCTCCTAAAACCGTTAAAATATATGGAGTAAAACGTCATTTCCCCTTTTATGGACTATTTTATACTTCTCGTAGGTATATATGCTCAAATAAAATGAGTAGGTACTTGAAAATTAAATTTAAAAAATCTAAAATTGCATAAAAATGCTAATTATGCAATAATTAAAGTCGTTAAAAAGGGTCAAAAGCATTAGAAATTACACACACCTGGTTTTAGACTAGAAAATATAAGGCCACAGGATCCTAATTACCTTTAACAAATTTTAATTACAGATTTCTTTTATATCTAAAAAAAGGAAGGGACCGTTATTGTCATGTTAATTTAAAACGCCAGGACCCTTTTTTTTACTAAAGGGGGACAAAAAAATCTCTTGAATTTTAAAAGATTATTGAGCAAAAATATGAAATTTTACAACGTGTGGGGTCGTTTAGTAAATTGTGGTGGAAGACCGTCAAAGGAATTGGGTCAGCTTACATACGTAACTATTCTAGTGTTGACCTAAATGGCCGACACAATTTGCCATGTTTATAATGTTAAAAATTAATGGATGGGGTCGTGGGTTGGAAAAAATTTTTCGCTTACAATTTGAGGATAAGCCTCGGATTATTAATCATTCTGACAATTATTCCAGAGCGGAACGCCCCAAGTCATAAGTCGTGATATTTCCTTTATCTCCCTCCCCGCCGAAACAGGAGGTCATTTATCACCTCGCATCCTAAACTTTATGCCCCGGGCCCGATAACTTGTCGGAAAATTGTCCAGGTGTCGACACCTCCGTTATTGGAAAGACGCCCAAACCGTTGATTTAGTGCCGTCTGGAAGTAACGCTTTTGAAAAACGTTAATAAATGTAAAACCGTTAAGGAAAATTAAAGCCATTCGACAGGTATATTGCGGAGTGAGATACAAAAGAGAAAAACCTTTTCCGGATTATGTATGCCGGTCGTCGCCCTCAAAACCTTTCTAAGTGATGGATATCCTCTTGTAAAGAATCCAAACTTTCCTATTCCTCCAATACGGTTAAAAGATTACATTCCAGTCTCGTCCTTTTTCCCTCCAATTTTAAACTAATTTTAAAAACCGTTACATACTCCCCCATTTTTCTAACTCAAATTATTCGAAAGCCATTTTGAAAAACATACAAAAGGTTTGACAAATTTCTATTTTATTTAAAGAAAAAAGATCTCTGATTTCAGACTTTTTTTTAACCCTACGACACACAATAGGTATTGTAGAGGAGGCTCCAGTACATTTTCCGAGTCTGAGTGCATAAATCAGTCTGATAGTGTTAGCTTCTTCCCTAAGGGGGAAAATAGGAGAACGTGAATGGAGAAAGTGGAGTGAAGGAATATAAAAACACACACACACATACACCTTGGGATTGCAAAAAGCCTTAGTGCAAATATCAGGACTACTGGGTTTTAGATAAAAGTAAATAGTCACCCAGAAAAGACAGAGGCAATTTCCCAAAGGAATGATGAAATCTATCATTTCAGTTTTTTTTTAACCTGAAAATATCTTCTTTTGAAATATAAATTTTTTTTAAAAAAAGATTTTGATCTAAATCGGGTTTTTTCGCTGTTTTAAAGAATTCAAAGCGTTTTTATAAATTATTTTTCGATCTTTTATATTAGGAAATATCAAATGGGTTAAAATGTTTTAAACATTTTTATGGCAGCATTTTAACTTTAAAAATGGAAATAAATTGTTTTACTCCACAACCTGCTTTACCTATTATCTCCCGCCATTTCCGCCGCCTTCCTCAACCTTCCATCATCATCCCCACTTCCCCAAATATCACTCCCCCAACCTCTAGGCCTGATTGTGGAGAGGTCCGTAGAATTTTTTTTTGGTACCGGAAAAATTGAGTTTACCGATGATGTAGCTACATCTTGACATCAGGTTATATCATTTTGCAACTCAATTATTTTTATAGCAGAAAATAGGATTAATTAGTGAATACATTTTTGAAAGGGAAGCTCTCCAATTACGTGCCTTTTATAAGGTTAAAAGAGGCTTTAATGAGTTGATGAATTCTCTCTTGTCCAGATCTTGGCACCTTTTAATAAAATTCTTCAGGGAGGTCGAGTTTTAGAAGGCGGCCCTGTTTTATTTTTAATTTGAGGGATCCAAGAGGCGGAGAAAGTGTTTGCTTTATCGAACCGTGAAGGCGAAACTTAATGGAAGTGTTTCCCAACGTCTTAACGTATCCCGAAACCTTTGATTGGGTTCGAAGGAAACTTTTTCTTTTGTAATTATAACGGAGGAACATTAGGAAAATTAGTTTTTTTTTTTTTGGGAATGTAAGAGTACAAAAGGGATTCGGATGAAAAAAAAAGCCGCTGGGGAGACAAGGGAGAAGTACAAAAGCAGTTCATCACCCCAGGACTATGAGAATGTACCGCAGGGGGCGTTTTTCAGTAGAACTCGTAAAGTTATCACCCCGCCATTGAATAAACCTTTCCTTTCTTTTGACCAAAATGAGAAAAAAAGACCCCTAACTCGGAAATTAAATCTACAAATTTAGAAAAGCTTCAAAAAATCAAGTTAAAAAGGTTAAAAAGAGTCTTTTCTTGTACAAAAAAGTGTCAAAATGTGTCTGAAAAGTGTCTTTCCTTGTCAAAAAGGTCAAAATCAGGCAGAAAAGGGTCTTTTCTTATGACGTTCAAATTCATGTAAAATACCATACATATTCAAATGGGTTTTTGACCCTTTTCAGCTAGATTTTGATCCTAGTAGGATTTACATAAATTTACATTACGCCCCCAACCTTCTCCCACTGCCCCCAACCTTCTCCCACTGCCCCCCAACCTACTTCCACTGCCCCCTACCTCCTGCCACTGCCCCAAACCTCATGCCACTGCCTCCAACCTCCTCCCACTGCCCCAAACCTCCTGCCACTGCCTCCAACCTCCTCCCACTGCCCCCCATCTTCTCCCACTGCCCCCAACCTCCTCGATACTGCCCCCAATCTTCTCCCACTGCCCCCAACCTCCTTCCACTGCCCCCCAACCTCCTTCCACTGCCCCCTACCTCCTGCCACTGCCCCAAACCTCCTGCCACTGCCCCAAACCTCCTGCCACTGCCCCCAACCTCCTCCCACTGCCCCCAACCTCCTTCCACTGCCCCCCTACCTCCTTCCACTGCCCCCTACCTGCTTCCACTGCCCCCAACCTTCTCCCACTGCCCCCCAACCTTCTTTCACTGCCCCCTACCTGCTTCCACTGCCCCCAACCTTCTCCCACTGCCCCCAACCTCCTTCCACTGCCCCCCAACCTCCTTCCACTGCCCCCTACCTCCTGCCACTGCCCCAAACCTCCTCCCACTGTCTCCAACCTCCTTCCACTGCCCTCAACCTTCTCCCACTGCCCCCAACCTCCTTCCACTGCCCCCTACCTCCTTCCACTGCCCCCAACCTCCTTCCACTGCCCCCAACCTTCTCCCACTGCCCCCAACCTCCTTCCACTGCCCCCTACCTCCTTCCACTGCCCCCTACCTGCTTCCACTGCCCCCAACCTTCTCCCACTGCCCCCCAACCTTCTTTCACTGCCCCCTACCTCCTGCCACTTCCCCAAACCTCCTCCCACTGCCTCCAACCTCATCCCACTGCCCCCAATCTTCTCCCACTGCCTCCAACCTCCTCCCACTGCCCCCAATCTTCTCCCACTGCTCCCAACCTCCTCCTACTGCCCAAACCTCCTTCCACTGCCCCCAAGCTCCTCCCACTGTCTCCAACCTCCTCCCTCTGCCCCCAATCTTCTCCCACTGCCCCCATCCTCCTCCCTCTTCCCACAACCTCCTCCCACTACCCCCAACCTCCTCCCTTGGTGGCTTTGGTGTTTAAAAACGTCAACGTCAGCAGAATCCAACTCTTAAGTGAAAATGACGCTTCCAACGTATCTCGAGCCCACTGGGAGTCTTAATTATATAATAATAACCGTTAAAAGGAATTTCCGGGCGTAATTATGTGAGAATTTATAATCTGATAGTTAGAATTTTATACGTGTTACGTGCACTTTGAAGATTAGGTCGATAAATCCGCTTTTTAAGTATTCAGCAAGGAAAAGATTAGTGGGATCATTAGAGTCGATTGTATTCACAGGGCTTTTTAAACCTTTTTTTACTTATTAGGGAACCAACAATTTTTTTTTTCCTTCTTGAAAACGATGTCATGTGAAAACAAGTGTTAAAACGGAGCGTTTGGTTAATTGGGAGAAGAGGGTTGGGGGTTGTATAAATACAAGTGACCCCGAGTAAAAACAGATGGTGTTTCTCCCTTCCCTTCAACAGAGAAGCCCATTTTTTCCGTTAAAATGATATGGAATTCCGTTAAAACAACCGAATATTTCAATTGTTGTTTCAATATCTTGAGGACGGCGTTTGGGTTATACAGTTCGGCACGACACGTGTTGAGGTTCTATCTATCCAGGAAACAGGAAATTAGAATATGTCCCATATAATGAAATTGGCAAATTAAAGCTGTAATACAGGGGAAAAAAAGGGTTTCCATGTCAAAGGGTCGGAATTTCAATTGTAGTTTTAGGGATTTCAATTCGAATGCGGGCTTACAATTGAATGGTTTTTTACTCTTTTTTTCCTACCCTTTCTCTTCTTTTTGACTACTGAAACTTGAGCTTCTATGTTTGTTTTATTCTGATACAACGTTTTAAGGGCGAAAAAAAGGTTTCCATCTGAAAGGGCTCCAGTTCTCGATATCTTCCTAACAGTTCCACCCATGTTAAGATTAATGGGGTAAATAGAACCTTTTTTAAAGGAGAAGTCACGTGGTTAATTGATAAAGAGTGTAAAAGAAATCTCAAAAACGCCTTTGAGATATTCCAAAAGAAAAATTTCTAAAAACATCTAAATAGGTAAAAATATCCATTACAAAATCGCCCAAAACAGGAACTTACTCAAACTTTTGGTGAAAATCGTGTGGTTTTCTAACAAAATATGCATTTTTGGTGGATTGGAACGCTGCCCTAGCCCTAATCTCGTAGGGCCCTACCCGTAATGTGACCACATTGTACGCATTAAGCGTGATTTTACGCATTTTCAAAGATTTTTACGCTTGTCTTTATGCGTACAGGCCTGACAACAATAATCCGAAAATTTTTTACTAGAAAACACCCATTTCAGCCTAATTAATCTAATAAGGTTCAAAATAGAACAATAAAGGTTCAAAATCAAGCAAAAAGAGGTTTAAAAGTTTTTTTGTTCAAAATGTTCAGTGGGGGCAGTGGGAGGAGGTTGGAGGCAGTGGAAGGATATTGGGGGCAGTGGGAGGAGGTCGGTGGGAGTGGGAGGAGGTCGGGGGCAGTGTGTAGAGGTTGGGGGCAGTGGGAGGGGTTCGAAGGCGGTGCAATGTGTGGAGGTTGGGGGCAGTGGGAAGAGGTTAGGGGCAGTTAGAGGAGGTCCAAAAGGGTTAAAATCTGTCTGAAAAGTGTCTTTTCTTGTCAAAAACGGTCAAAATATGCCCAAAAAGTGTCTTTCCTTGTCAAAAATGGATGATTAAATGCGTTAATGGTGTCAATCCCGTCAAAATAATGTTTAAAACTTTCTTTGTAGTCGTCTATTATGCAAAAAATGGTTCAAATTCTACCTTAAAAGGAAGAGACTTTTGGGAATTATTTTTCAAAGTATAATTCGAGTTCAAAGGTGGAATTCCGAGTGGTTAAAAGGCTCCTGTATGTGGTTTTTCAGTTTAAGTTAACAAAGAGTTTTCAAATTATGGCGATTACAAAAGGATTAATAATCGTGCAATTTTGAACTGGACGTAGGCAGTAAATTAAATCAGTTTCGAAAAAAAGGTCGAGCAGGGGGCAATCGACGAAACGAATTCCAAACAAGAGGGGGCCAAAAAAAGCCTTAATTTCCTACAGGGCCAATTAGGGAATTGGGAACGATCCTAATTTTCAATTTGTCAATTCGAGAGGAGTCCGGAAAGTGCTTTTGTCCTGATCGAAACATCATCGCTTAACTTTTCAATCCGAGCTAATGTACAGTTAGGGCGAAAATCGGGGGGTGGAGAAAAAAATTAATTACGTTTTAACAGTTTTATTTACCCTTACGTTATATTTTTTCGGTGAATTCCATTTTAGTGTCTTTCAAAATCAAAATTTATTGTCTGACATTTCTCTTTTGTTGTCTTATTTTCAATTTTAGATACTAATTGACGTATTTTTTCTGAGAAAAATAGGATTTGACAGCCAATCTCTTTACGGACGTTTTCACCTTTTTTCTCAAAAATACAAGTAAGATAAAGGGGTGAGCTGAAAAACAAAATTTCCAGACCGAATTTTTCAAATTTCAAGTAAACAATCGAATTATTACCGCCAAATTCAACATTAACTTTTTTTCTTAAAAAGTCGTAAATTCATTTTTTTTAAATATAGAATTCATCTTTTCGATATAGACCCAAAATCAACTATTGAAATGGAAGACAAATTGTGGTTTTTGTCCAAACTTTTTTTTCGTCCATTCCCTCTAAGCTTTATTATTGGCCGCGAACCAAGGCCTTTATTAAAACGAAAAGTTATAAATCATCGATTCTATTTGGTTACGAATATGATCATTGGTAAAACGAGATAATTTATTGATTGTAGTAAAAAATAATGAAAATGGAAAAGATTTTGGAAAGGGAAGTTAAAAAGAAGGGGGGAGGTTGGAAATAGAAGTATAACTCATTGCGAAGCTCTTAGGACTTTTCCACGTTCAACTTCTGGAGTTAGGGAAGAAAATGAATTAGATTCAGACAAATTTACACTCGGAGATTGTAAAATAATTCAAAATGTTAGCTTTAAGAAGTCGACTACTTTTGGACCGTTTTTCGTCGCCGGAAGGGGGCCCTTCGGGCCGAGGTCCACTTAATCTCGAGGGTGGCTTTCATTCAATTAAAAAGATTTCTGGAGAAGGGGCTTTAGTCTTGAAATTAGTTTAGAAAAGGGGGCGGATAGGTTTTTAAGGGAGAAGATAAGGCGCCGGAGAGTTTAGCATGGGACGGAGTGGGAAAAAATGAGGATTAGGACCACTTTGATCGCAGCGTTTCAAGTGAATAAAAATGGAACTTATGGTTTGTCTTGGAAAAACTTTCAGTGGATTTTTTTCAATCACTGGAAAGATCACAACACTGGTTCCCCCAACCTCCTCCCACTGCCCCCAGCCTCCTCCCACTGCCCCCGACCTCCTCCCACTGCCCCCGACCTCCTCCCACTGCCCACGACCTCCTCCCACTGCCCCCCAACCTCCTCACACTGCCCCCGACCTCCTCCCACTGCCCCCAACCTCCTCCCACTGCCCCCGACCTCCTCACACTGCCCCCGACCTCCTCACACTGCCCCCGACCTCCTCCCACTGCCCCCGACCTCCTCCCACTGCCCCCGACCTCCTCCCACTGCCCCCGACCTCCTCCCACTGCCCCCGACCTCCTCCCACTGCCCCCGACCTCCTCCCACTGCCCCCGACCTCCTCACACTGCCCCCGACCTCCTCACACTGCCCCCGACCTCCTCCCACTGCCCCCGACCTCCTCCCACTGCCCCCAACCTCCTCCCACTGCCCCCGACCTCCTCACACTGCCCCCGACCTCCTCACACTGCCCCCGACCTCCTCCCACTGCCCCCGACCTCCTCCCACTGCCCCCCGACCTCCTCACACTGCCCCCGACCTCCTCACACTGCCCGCGACCTCCTCCCACTGCCCGCGACCTCCTCCCACTGCCCCCAACCTCCTCCCACTGCCCCCGACCTCCTCACACTGCCCCCGACCTCCTTACACTGTAACCGACCTTTTCCCACTGCCCACGACCTCCTCCCACTGCCCCCGACCTCCTCCCACTGCCTCCGACCTCCTCCCACTGCCCCCGACCTCCTCCCACTGCCCCCGACCTCCTCCCACGGCCCCCGACCTCCTCCCACGGCCCCCGACCTCCTCACACTGCCCCCAACCTCCTCCACTTCCCCATCCTCCTTTCACAACCCACAACTTCTCATTACTTACAACTTCCCTCCCCCCCACCAGCCCCAATTTCCCCCACAACCTCCAATCCCCCCCCCTCCACTAAAGTTTAAATGACCTGAAATCCTCATTATTTGACCGATTTCTTTGATTTTGATTGAGAACTTCTCCCGTAATCCAAATCACCAGGTTGTTTTGCTAAAACCACATTAAATATAGGATCGACCTTGAGTTTTTGTATGTGTTGTCAACCGTGGGGGGTTTTCCCTTTGATATGAGAAACTGCCCTTTGGGAAACTCCCACTACTCTATTGGAATAGAGTGCCCCAAAGGGTAAAGAGAAAACTTGTTAAGCGCCTCCCTCCCTCAACTCGCTACCAGGCCCAATATTGTTGAACCTTTTTTACATTTTATAACCCCAGGCCTTTCCTCTTTAAAAAAAACCGTTGAATTTTTTGTTTTTCAATATTGGGGACGAAATTCCAACCGAAATAGGATCTCACTCCGGCCATCCTTCACGTGTCAAGCCCCCCAACCTTCTTTTCTCGCCCTTTGACAGGTTCTATCTGTCTTATACTTCACACTATTGAACTGAAAAAGGGTGGATTTCCTGGGGGATTATTACTCTATCGGAACTGATGGCCTTTATTAGCACGTTTCTTTGATAAAATCTTAATTGTGAGCGATTTCCAGTCTTTGATCTATAGGGAGAATTAAACGCCCTTAATTGTATCCAATTGTTCCCAATCTCAATTTCAATAAATTCTGATTTTTTTAAATAGATTCATATAAAATCAAAAAGTGTCAGAATCCGTTAAAAGAGTCAATTTTCTTCCCTGAGAGGTGAGAAATAAAAATATTTATACCGAATACTCAGAGTGTTCAATTAGTCAACTACGGTTGTGACGTCACTCTCTCCCCCACTCCTCCCTTCAAACACTTCTTATCTTATCAAGTTTTGGAGGTTCCTCTTCCATAAATACCAGATCAGACTTTTTTTAAAGCATATTTCCTTAGGGAAGAGGCTATTGAGGTGGTCATCATGGAGATTCAAGGTTAGAGGCCTATATATTTGTGATCAGGACACTCTGAGGATCACAAAAAACAAGATCTTTTCAATTCGAAAGAGTAGCAGTTTCTTTTTATTTAAACAAAAGTTAGCTTTGTGTAAAAAATGTGTCATGTTTTGTGTCATATAATTTATTGTTCGTGTGCATGAGAGGGTCTATAACTGGTAGGGTTGGATGGAAAAGTGGGGGCGGTGGGTCCATTGTCCCAAGTCCCTTTAAATCACTTCGGATTGTCCACTAGCCTGGACCTTACAGTCTGTTGCGTTGAATCTCTAAGGGGGAATAGCCTATAGAATAGCCGGTGTAGGTAAAGTCCCTTTATATGGGATAGGGGCTAAAAGACGAGTCTCCCCGAACTCCCTTTAAGTTTTACAACTCTAGTAATACAATGAAACTTCCAACCTTTTCTTTTCGTTTTTTTAAGCAGTTACCAAAGCTCTTAGTCCTTCAGACATGTAAGAAAATATTGTGATCAACCAAAAAAACAAAAGGTTTAAATTTTTTTTTACGATTTTCCTTCAGGAAAATAAAAATGAAAGGTGAAGAGGTAAGAACACGCAAGCTCGACCCCTCCCTTCACCCTCAAAAATCTCTTACACCTCACATTTCCCCGGAAAACATTACGAGATAGCTGTGTTTTATTGCGAGAGGTACCTTTAACTCAAAACTAATGTCCTTTTATACCAAAAGGAGGGCTCGTATTTCGTCAAAAAAATCTACTTTTCGCCCCAAGGAAATCGTAAAAGTCGAAGGGAAAATCTTTATAACTTCACGTCTTGAGGCATATTTTAAGGGAAGTTTGACGTCGACAACTTGCTAGTTTACCTGCAAGATGGATTTAACACGATTAGCTTTTATGCCTAATGCATAAGCACTTGGAGATTCTTAAGTGGTCTAGAGAAAACTAGAGCAAAGCTTTTAAGATCCATTATATTTCTTTGTTGATCAAAAAATTATTTTTATGAACTGTCCATTACACAAAAGTATTGTAGAATTAAACTAACTTAACTCTAACTACGCTTGAAACCCTAAAAATCCCCCAAATCTCTACCTAAATCCACAAATACTCCCAAGAATCTCAAAAACTTCCAAACCAACCAAACTGTAAATGCTACGTAAATGATAAACCTAAAAAACTGCCCAAACCTTAAAAACTGCCCAAACCTCCAATATGTACTGCCAAAATCTCCAATACTGCCCAAACCTCCAATACTACCAAAATCTCCAATACTTCCTAAACCTCCAAAACTGCCCAAACCTCCAATACTACCAAAATCTCCAATACTTCCTAAACCTCCAAAACTGCCAAAATCTCCAAAACTGCCCAAACCTCCAAAACTGCCCAAACCTTAAAAACTGCCCAAACTTCCAATACTACCAAAATCTCCAATACTGCCTAAACCTCCAAAACTGCCAAAATCTCCAATACTGCCCAAACCTCTAAAACTGCCCAAACCTTAAAAACTGCCCAAACTTCCAATACAGCCAAAATCTCCAATACTGCCTAAACCTCCAAAACTGCCCAAACTGCCAAAACCTCCCAAACTTTCCAAACCTCCAAAACTGCCCAGACCTCCAAAGCTCCCCAAACATCAAAAACTGCCCAAACCTCCAAATACGTATGCCCAAACATCTCAAACTGCCCAAACCTCCAAAACTTCCCAAACCTCCAAAACTTCCCAAACCTCCAAAACTTCCCAAACCTCCAAAACTTCCCAAACCTCCAAAACTTCCCAAACCTCCAAAACTTCCCAAACCTCCAAAACTTCCCAAACCTCAAAATTTGCCCATACCTCCGAAACTACCCAACCTCCAACTGCCCAAACCTCCAAAACTGCCCAAACCTCCAAAACTTCCCAAACCTCCAAAACTTCCCAAACCTCCAAAACTTCCCAAACCTCCAAAACTTCCCAAACCTCTAAAACTTCCCAAACCTCCAAAACTTCCCAAAACTCCAAAACTTCCCAAACCTCCAAATTTGCCCAAACCTCCAAAACTGCCTAAACCACCCAAACTGCCCAAACATCCTAAACTGCCAAAACCTCCCAAACTTTCCAAACCTCCAAAACTGCCCAGACCTCCAAAGCTCCCCAAACATCAAAAACTGCCCAAACCTCCAAATACGTGTGCCCAAACATCTCAAACTGCCAAAACCTCCAAAACTGCCCAAACCTCCAAAACTGCCCAAACCTCCAAAACTGCCCAAACCTCCAAAACTTCCCAAACCTCCAAAACTTCCCAAACCTCAAAATTTGCCCATACCTCCGAAACTACCCAACCTCCAACTGCCCAAACCTCCAAAAACTGCCCCAACCTCCAAAACTTCCCAAACCTCCAAAACTCCCCAAATCTCCAAAACTTCCCAGACCTCCAAAACTTCCCAAATCTCCAAATTTGCCCAAACCTCCAAAACTGCCTAAACCACCCAAACTGCCCAAACATCCTAAACTGTTCAAACACCAAAACCTCCTAAACTGAAAAAACCACACAAACTGCCCTCCTTCTACAATCCCTCACCTTCCTATCACCAACTTCCACACCGGCCCCCTCCTTGATTTCCCCAATCCTTCAACCCTCCAAAGTTTCTAAACTCCCCCGATCCCCCCCGTGCCCAAACCTTCCACTATTACCCCTTAACCCCTTCATTTTCAACCATTTTTCAAAAAAACAACCTCACATTTTTCTTTCCAAATTTTGATTAATATATAACAATTACAATGTCTTCTAGTTAAACACTAAATTAAAAATTAGATTTCAGTTTAATTAGAAACCCGCTTTAATTACAAGTTCTTATTCTTCACGTAATTAAAAAAAAAAAGGAAAAGAAAAAAAAGACCCTTCTAACTATTACACTGAACAAACACTTTTTATTCTCGTGTAAATAGTCTGATAAAGAAAAATAGAACGTGAGGGGAAAACGAAATATGTGTAACTATTTGATTACATATCAGAACTTTTCGGTTATTAGATTCGGAAAGATTCAATAATTAAGTTTGGTCTCGTTAAAAATGATTGAAGAATATCAATTTATGGGCTCGGATATAAATTGCGGTTTTTGGTATTTGAATGTATAATAAAGAGATCCTTTTTCCGACCCCTTTCCACTCGTACTTTCCTATTCATTCGCCCTCTTTTTTTTTAAACAAAAATGATCGATTGTCCTCTATCATTCTCTCTTTTCATCGGATTTTTTTCTCATTTAAATCATTGTTCGCTTTTACTCGTGTCAAATAGAGAGTTCTGATTAAAAAAAGGAGAAAATCGATGTTTCAATAATTTAGAAGAATTTGCAGTTCTAAAGCTATAGTTTAAAAAATTGACTTCGATTTTTTATAGAGAAAATTAAAAAGTTTTTTTTTATTATATGGTGGGGGGAACATATTCCTCCTTTTCATCCATGTTTTTTTTTATTTTGCCCTTAATGTGGTTTTAGACTGTTTTTAAGGTTAGAAAAACGAATTTGAGGTCCTCTTTTCGTTTTAAAAACATTTTTTCAGACGACCACCAATAAAAGAGAACCATCCCTACCTTTTTAACGAATTTTTAATTTATTGATTTTGCCCGAAAAGTGGTTTTTGACTGTTTTTGAGGTGAGAAACATAAAACGAAGGTGGTTTTCCGATTGAAAATATTTAAAAAAAATGTTTTGGGGCTCCTTATGAGCTGAAATATTGATTTTTTCGATTTCTTCCAAATCTTGGTTTTGAAGTTTTTTTGGTTCAAAAGAAAAAGATGTGAAAATTGGTAGTGAGAGTTGGGAACAATGAACCCTTTGAAGGTTGAGGGGTGGTGATTAATGGGGTCTCGTAAGTCGTACAGCTGCAATTGATGACCGACCATTGGCCCCGATATATTCGATGCAGATCTGCATTCCGCATTCATTAATTCGTTTTCTTTTTTCTGTTCGCAGATGTGAAGTTCTCGAAGGTCCCGAATATATTTTACGCTCGTTGGTCTATTCGGAGAACGAAAGTTTCGCTCTGGTCGTCCACAAGTATGCGGACGACGGATGTGCACGTCCCGTAAGGACGACCATGCTCAAAGGGAAGTACAGCCTTAGGGGGAAATCCTGGACCACCCTCGGTTCAACCCAATGTGATTATATTCTAGAAAGGGTCGAATTCGTCACGCATACACAACAGGTAAATATTCAATCTCTGTTTTCAATTTTCCTTAAAATGCAGTTATTGACGCTTTTCATGCCGAAATCTTCAAATCCTTTAAGCTAAAAAGCGTGCTAATGGGTCCTAAACTTGATCCTGTAACCGGAAAATCAAAAAAACTAATCAATTCGTAAATATACAGGGTGTCAACTTACTATTGTCCCCCCAGGTTAACTCGAAAACTGTTGACGATAGAGAAAAAAGTTAAATGGTAACTCACCTTTATTTTTGATGTAGTTTCTGAATCTATTAAGTTATTTTAGTTTTCGTCCCGGAGAGCCAAAATAATTTTTCTATCTCGCTTGGACGAAGGAGCAGAAAAAAAAGTTAAATCGTAACCCCCCCTATTTTGGCCCAAAAAAGCAAAATATGATGACCGCTTTGACCCTGCTCTTGAACTGTAGTTAAAACGAGCGAAAATTCATTTTTTTGAAGATGACTAAAATGATATGGATTCCCATGTGAAATGGCATGAGGAATGCAATGGAATAATTTGAAAAATTCTAGGACCATTATTTCTTGAGTTATCACCAAAAAACTACTGAAAAACCACTTCAAAGTAAGGAAACTACCTGAGGAAAACTTTCCTCGCCAAAAACAACATCATATTCGAACTGAGCACCCCGAAAAACCAGGAGAAATCAATTTTTAAGAAGATTTGAAATCAAAAACAATTTTTTCTTCCTCTCAGTGATTTTGGGCATAAATTGACATAAATCGGCATATTTAACGACTGAATGTGGAATAAAAAAATTTTCCTTCCCAATTTTGGTCGATTTCTTCCCAGTTGACAAAATTCAAGAAAGAAAATGTTTTTGGCATTTAACTTTCGTAAACTCATAAAATATGCCTATTTTTTGTCAATTTCTGCCCAAAATCACTGAAAAGAAGAAAAAACAATTTTTCATTACAAATCTTCATAAAAATGGATATCTCCAGGTATTTTGGGGTGCTCAGTTCGAATATGATGTTGTTTTTGGCGAGGAAAGTTTTCCTCAGGTAGTTTCCTTACTTTAAAGTGGTTTTTCAGTAGTTTTTTGGTGATAACTCAAGAAATAATGGTCCTAGAATTTTTCAAATTATTCCATGCCATTTCACATGGGAATCCATATCATTTTAGTCAACTTTCAAAATTGCTCGTTTTAACTACAGTTCAAGAGCAGGGTCAAAGCGGTCATCATATTTTGCTTTTTTGGGCCAAAATAGGGGGGGTTACGATTTAACTTTTTTTTCTGCTCCTTCGTCCAAGCGAGATAGAAAAATTATTTTGGCTCTCCGTTACGAAAACTAAAATAACTTAATAGATTCAGAAACTACATCAAAAATAAAGGTGAGTTACCATTTAACTTTTTTCTCTATCGTCAACCGTTTTCGATTTAACCTCTGTGGACACTAGTAAGGGACACCCTGTATAAAAAGGGGGAAAACGAGTCGTTCAACGCCCTCTGCCGGAAGATTAAGTTTTAACAAAGCGATATAATATATTGGCTCTAATAATAAATCTCGAGAGCTCAAGGGGCGTCCCTAATTCCCCCCACTACCTATTTTCCGCACGATTAAAGCCCACAGTGGAAAGCGCTTAATTCTGAAAGAAGACTAATGGTGAAGAAGAAAAAAAAATTTGATATTCCGACATTTTAGAGCAAGGAACTTTGATGTTTGGAAGGGAAAAAGATCAGACAATGGGATCAAAGATATTTTGCGACATTTTCTCGATTCTGAAGGCGAAAATCACGCTGGGACAATTTGATCCGCAACCTGTTGGTTGGCGGTTTTGGACGCTTTACATCTGAAAGGAAACATCCCAAGTCCGTCCTTAATAATTCAACGGTACGCTACGGTTGAACGGCCCTTTTGTCTTCTTCACTATGGAAACGCGAGAAATTCCAGGTCGAGGCACACGTCGAGGGGACGTTTACGCCTCCGAAATTTCAAAAGGGAACAACTCGAAATTTGTCACCTATTGTCTGAAGATGTTTCGAGGATTTCGAGTATGGAAACGACATTCGCCCTTAACTTTCTCAATAAAGAAAGTGTTCCTCCCCCAAAATGGAGATTTTCGTGAAAACATCACGAAATCCACTTTTTGAAAAAGTTTCCGTTTTTGGGTTCTACAACAGACCAGACCTTTTTTTTGTTCAAAATAAAGGTTGAGGTGTATTGGGCGGTAGGAATTCGGAGAATTTCGAGTGGAAAACCTTTTAAGAGGTGATGGAGAAATTGTCTGTCAAGGTGTTTTCCTTCGTTCTTTTCAACGCTTTTACACATCAGTCACCGATACAAACTGCTTTTCTAAATGAAGCGTCAAACGGAAGAAAATTAAAAAAAAAGGTTCCTGAAAAATTTTTTTTTGTGCTGTCGGTCCTCTTGTCGTTATTAATGTCCCACTACGGTTCGTAAACAGAAATTAATTTCTCTTCCCTCTTGACGCAAACGTTGCGGCGGCTGTCTCCTAAGCCCGAATTACGGCATGTACAAATCATCATTAATTCATTAGCAGGAGACCGAAAGGGGGGCAAAAAAGACGTTTCTTGCTCGACCTCGTCGCCGGGCGTCTGAAACCCATTAATCTGTCGCTTCAAAACGAGACTTGTGGAATTTTCGTGCAGACGAAATCGAATTTTTGGGCAAAAACAAAGAAAAGTTAAGCTAAAAGAGTTGTAACTTAAAAACTAAAATACGTACTCCTATTTATTTATTGTTTTTCCCCACGGTGGTTCAGAACTGGATTTTTTGTTCCATGAATCTGTAACTCCTGAAGCAAAGTTAAAGACACCGCACTACCGACAATTTCTTCACAAATGGTTCCTCCAGTGATAAGGGAAACATTCAAGAAAAAAAATTTCTGAAGAAATTGGCGGTAGTCCGGTGTCTCTAACTTAATTGCTTCAAGAGTTACAGATTTTTGAAATAATCCAGTTCTGTCCCACTGTGGTGCGGTGGTGGTGGTGGTGGAAGGAGTAGTACCATAATTTAGGCGGTAGTATAGGCGGTAATAGCCATAAAATTGGCGGTAGTCCGGTGTCTCTAACTTAATTGCTTCAAGAGTTACAAATTTTTGAAATAATCCAGTTCTCTCCCACTGTGGTGCGGTGGTGGTGGTGGTGGAAGGAGTAGTACCATAATTTAGGCGGTAGTATAGGCTGTAATAGCCATAAAATTGGCGGTAGTCCGGTGTCTCTAACTTAATTGCTTCAAGAGTTACAGATTTTTGAAATAATCCAGTTCTGTCCCACTGTGGTGCGGTGGTGGTGGTGTGTGGAAGGAGTAGTACCATATTTAGGCGGTAGTATAGGCGGTAATAGCCATAAAATTGGCGGTAGTCCGGTGTCTCTAACTTAATTGCTTCAAGAGTTACAGATTTTTGAAATAATCCAGTTCTGTCCCACTGTGGTGCGGTGGTGGTGGTGGTGGAAGGAGTAGTACCATAATTTAGGCGGTAGTATAGGCGGTAATAGCCATAAAATTGGCGGTAGTCAGGTGTCTCTAACTTAATTGCTTCAAGAGTTACAGATTTTTGAAATAATCCAGTTCTGTCCCACTGTGGTGCGGTGGTGGTGGTGGTGGAAGGAGTAGTACCATATAGGTCATAAATCATAATATAGTACCTTATTATAGGTCTTACAACCAATTATCGTAACTTTCAAACATATTATTTCGCCAACAAGGTTCTTTTGTAAGTAAATAAAACATTTTGAACAAAGCAAATACTAAATTGCAGGTTAAAAACAAGCAATTGACCAATTTATACTTAAATTTTAATGTCAATCGTATTATAATAATTTTATTCGAACGAACCCTGCCCTATAAAGTTTTCTTTTTGTTTACTCATGAATAAACTTTACATAACAGTCGGCTGCCAATCAATAAACTCGAAGGACGATTTTATAATTATGAAAATTCCCAAATAATATTGAAAATATCACGATTTATCGGCTTCCAGATGGTAAATATAGCTGGGTCATTAA
Source organism: Orius laevigatus (assembly GCA_018703685.1). Taxonomy (NCBI): domain Eukaryota; kingdom Metazoa; phylum Arthropoda; class Insecta; order Hemiptera; family Anthocoridae; genus Orius; species Orius laevigatus. The sequence goes on along the minus strand of JAGWEN010000564.1, from coordinate 744 downwards.
GTTCCTGAATGTGGTTAAGTTTCCAAGTTGCAGGAACTTCCCTCAACTTTGCAGCTACCAGAGAAGGTTAGAAAAATTGTCACTCTGGTGGCCATTTTTTTAACTAGAGAAAACCAGTGAAATGCGGGAACCTCCGCCTATCCTATATTTTAGCGGATTTACTGAGGAAAGCAGGCTATTGGGGTGGGCCTCACGGCTGCTTTTTTTTGAAGATTTATGTTGATATGTAGGAGATTGATGAAAAATGATTGCCTACATAATTCCATTTGTTTTGGGTGAAAAGGTCTATTGAAACAAAACGTCGTTTATTATTAAAACCACGAGGGTTCTCTGCAGTGAATCATGAGAAGGCTCACGCCGTGCCAGCTGCCCCCCGCTTCGAATATGAATGAACCCGAGGGGGGTAGCCCTTTCTTATAAAATTATCCTGTCTCTAGTATAAAAGGGGGGACGCCAAAGAAATTTGTGACAGCAAAAACGAAATTTATCATCAGAATTGAGTTATAATTTTTCTTCCAGGCAGCAGACGAATGGACGACTTTGGTAAACAGCTCGTGCCCGGGTTCGATAAAACGAAAATTGAAGTCGCACAAAGAATACGCTTTGTATAATCACCAGCAGGAGATGACGACACCTTCTGACGTCATCGAAAGGGAATATTCAGGTAAATTCTTCCGAACTGATTCTGGAAACTAAACTTTTTCTTAGATGTCGCCAGCGTTGATTTAGCGTGTTTGAAGCTGG
>JAGWEN010000563.1:0-75448 GCA_018703685.1 Orius laevigatus | reverse complement strand
TTGTGAACTCCTGTATCTAAAAAATCATAAATAATTTTTAAAAAAATGAGTCCCGCGGCAGCAGGACTAAAAAGGTAGATTTCTTTCAGATGCTTAGACCTAAAACCAGGGGCGGACTGGGAACTTAGGGTGTGGGTGGGTTTTCAGTTAAGGGGGCGCAGAAAATTTTGGCAGAAAATTGGCTCTTAGAAAAATATATTGAGCAAAAACAGAGGTTCCCTAACTTTTTCACAGTGCGCCCCCCTCCACCCCTAAAGTTTTGAATGTTAACTTTGAGGTTTTTGAATGATATTTGGGTTTTAAAATGTTGATTTTGAGGTTTTTTTGACAAAAATTGGGCTTCTTAAATGTTGATTTTTAGGTTTTTGACAAAGGAAATTGCACTTAAAACGTTAATTTTGAGATATTTTGACAAAACGAATTTGCTCTTATAACCATGATTGGGAGGTTTTTGGGAAAAAAAAAAATTGCCAATTTAAAGTTGATTTTGAGGTTTTTTTTGACGAAAATTAGGCATTTATAAATGTTGATTTTGAGGTTTTTGACAAAAATTTGGCATCCTAAATGTTGATTTTGAGAGTTTTTGACGAAAATTTGGCTTTTTTAATGTCGATTTTGAGGTTATTGAACGAAAATTAGACTTCATAAATGTTGAGTTTGAGGTTTTTTGACGAAAACTATGCTTTACAAACGTTGATTTTGAGGTTTTTGACGAAAATTTGGCTTTTAAATGTTGATTTTGAAGTTTTTTTTGACGAAAATTAGGCTTTACAAATGTTGAATTTCTGCCCAAAATCACTGAAAAGAAGAAAACAAATTTTTTCATTTCAAATCTTCATAAAAATTTATATCTCCAGGTTTTTCGGGGTGCTCAGTTCGAATATGATGTTGTTTTTGCCGGGAATAATTTTCCTGTGGTAGTTTCCTTAATTTAAAGTGGTTTTTCAGTGGTTTTTTTGGCGATAACTCAAAAAATAATAGTCCTAGAATTTTTTAAATTATTCCATTGCATTCCTCGTGCCATTTTACAAGGGAATCCATCTGAGACTACTGCCCCCATTGGAATAGGTACATTTTCTGAAAGAAATCTACCTAAAAGAATAAAAAAAAAAGTACCTTCTGTTATCACTCCTGTCTCGGCTATTTCGATCCCTCTCCCTTTCTCGCTCTCTGTCCATATCTCTCTCCCGATCCTTGTACATTCGCTGATAATCATATTTGTCTCGATCACGTTTATGGTCATTAGCATACCTTAAAAAAAAAAAATTACAATTACAAGGTCGCCAAGGACATTCTACAGAAAGCCTTAACTCTAGGTTACAGCAAAGAGGGCTGCCATAATGGCACATCGGACTAATTAATGGTTAGTTTTATTGTTAGATTAGGGACATTCAAGGTCGTACCTTTGATGACCGCCGACCCATCGATCTGAACCATGAGTGGCTTCCGTCGCATTTCTATGTAAACCGACATCATTTCTATATTTTGACCGGTCTGGTTCGGCAATTTTTTTATCATCTTCATTATTAATGCTTTTAAGATAAAATAAAAAAAAATAAACAAAAATAAAATAAAAAATGATAAATTATTACCGGTGTGCTTTTTTGTTCGGCTCGCTTGTTTCTTCATCGGTTTTACGTTTTTTCTGGGTCCCGTTCCCTTCAGCTTTGATCTATATTAAGATAATATAATAATGGAACATTTTGAATATAAACTGACCTCTTTTTCTTCTTTTTCTGGCTTCAATTTCTTGATAGCATGCTTATAAAGTTTGTATAACTTTTTAGGATCGTATTCAGTAAATTTGGAGACAAAGTACCACAGGTTGCTGTAAATTAAGGTAATAAATGAAGGTAATGAAGATGAAATACCTTCGCCACTTTTTGATGGTGTCGGAATCTTTGTATTCCTGGAGGCATTTGTTGATTTGGTCGCCAATTTGGACAAGGCATTGCCTTGTATGGTTCACTTGCTCCTGCGCTCCTAATGTTTGGTCTGGATTGTCGAGAGCTTTTAAAGCTTTTTTGACAGGTCGCATTTTTTCTTTGCACTGAAAAACGATTGTTTATGGGGAAAAAAGAGGATGAAAGGTGGTTACTTCGTTGAAGACGGAGGGTTCTAAGTCGCCGATGACGTCTAAAGCTCTGGGTTCGCTGTTTGCGGTGAAATGCATGGGGCCGTCGTTTTTCTTTTTCTTTTTCCCTTCTCTGTCTTTGTCTTTTTTCTTCTTTTTGCGATCGACTTCGTTTTCTGTGTCGTCGTCTCTTGTTCTGCTGTTGCTGTAAGAATCTTCAGGTAAGACAATCGCTCCTTCTCCTCCTGAGCTGTCGTCTTTTTCTTCGATGATCTCTTTGGAAACAGCTTTGGTGTCTTTTTTTCTCGTCCGTTTATTTTTCGCCTGGATAAATGTTAAATGGGTTTTAAAAATGTGGTATGGAGGGGGCATAACTCGAACTTTCTCAAAACAAATCTCTGCACAAACACTAATTTACTGAAGTTACAATTTTTGGCTTTTTGACTTTGCTGGATTTCCACACTTTGTTTCGTGAATTCAGAATCCAGCAAAAATGGTCTAAGTCCATCAAAAAAATAAACCCAACAAAGTCTCCCAGGAACTTCAAAATAAACCAAAACCCAACAAAGTCCGGTGAAATGTCCATTTTTGTGGGATTCTAATTTGATGACCGATGAGTTTTTGTTGGACCTTTCTTTGCTGGATAGATTCACTTTTTGCAAAATTTTGTAGGCTTTATTCTTTTCGACTTTGCTGGATTTCCATATATTTTTAAAATATGAATTCAAATCCAGCAAAATGGTCTTAAATCCATCAAAAAATTAAACCCAACCTTTGTTGGTCAAACCCAACAACTGTGTGGGATTCTAATTTTATGAGTTTTTGCTGGACACCATTTTTGCTGGATTGAGGCACTTTTGCAGAATTTTGTTGGGTTTATTCTTTTTGACTTTGCTGGATTTCCAATATAATTCAGAATCCGGCAAAAATGGTCTAAATCCATCAAAAAATTAAACCCAACAAGTCTCGCAGTACTTCAAAACAAACCAAAAACGAACGTCCAGCAAAATGTCCAATTTTGTAGGATTCATCTAATTTTATGAGTTTTTGCTGGACTTTGACACCATTTTTTGCTGGAGTGAGGCACTTTTTGCAGAATTTTGTTGGTTTTGCATTTTTGACTTTGCTGGATTTCCACACTTTTTTAAAATATGAATTAAGAATCCAGCAAAAATGGTCTAAATCCATCAAAAAATTAAACCCAACAAAGTCTCCCAAGTACTTCGAAACAAACCAAAACCCAACAAAGTCCAGCAAAATGTCCAATTTTGTGGGATTCTAATTTTATGAGTTTTTGCTGGACTTTAAACCCCTTTCTTTGCTGGATTGAGGCACATTGTTTTTATGAATTCAGAATCCAGCAAAAATTGTCTAAATCCATCAAAAATTAAAACCCAACAAAGTCTCCCAGGAACTTCAAAATCAAAACATAACAAAACAAAGTCCAGCAAATTATTCAATTTTGTGGGATTCTAATTTTATAAGTTTTTGCTGGACTTTGACATCATTCTTTGCTGGATTGAGGCACTTTTTTCAGAAATTTGTAGGCTTTGGTCCAATTAAATCAAAAAATTAAAACCAACCAAGTCTCCCAGGAACTTCAAAATCAAAACATAACCTAACAAAGTCCAGCAAACTGTCCAATTTTGTGGGATTCTAATTTTATGAGTTTTTGCTAAACTTTAAACCCCTTTTTTGCTGGATTGAGGCACTTTTTGCAGAACTTTGTTGGATTTATTCTTTTTGACTTTGCTGGATTTCCAATTTTTTTTTTTATAAATTCAGAATCCAGCAAAAATGGTCTAAATCCATCAAAAAAATTAAACCCAACAAAGTCTCCCAGGACTTCAAAACAAACCAAAAACGAACAAAGTCCAGCAAACTGTCCAAATTTTTTGGATTCCAATTTCATGAGTTTTTGCTGGATTGATTCACTTTTTGCAGAATTTTGTTGGGTTTATTCTTTTTGACTTTGCTGGATTTCCACACTTTGTTTTTATGAATTCCGAATCCAACAAAAATGGTCTAAATCCATCAAAAAATTGAACCCAACAAAGTCTCCTAAGTACTTCAAAATCAAAACAAAACCCAACAAAGTCCAGCAAAATGTCCAATTTCGTGGGATTCATCTAATCGTATGATTTTTTGCTGGACTTTGACACTATTTTTTGCAGGATAAAGGAACTTTTTGAAGATTTTTGTTGGTTTTCAATTTCATGAGTTTTTGCTGGATTGATTCACTTTTTGCAGAATTTTGTTGGGTTTATTCTTTTCGACTTTGCTGGATTTCCACACTTTGTTTTTATGAATTCCGAATCCAACAAAAATGGTCTAAATCCATCAAAAAATTGAACCCAACAAAGTCTCCTAAGTACTTCAAAATCAAAACAAAACCCAACAAAGTCCAGCAAAATGTCCATTTTTGTGGGATTCTAATTTGATGACCGATGAGTTTTTGTTGGACCTTTCTTTGCTGGATAGATTCACTTTTTGCAAAATTTTGTAGGCTTTATTCTTTTCGACTTTGCTGGATTTCCATATATTTTTAAAATATGAATTCAAAATCCAGCAAAAATGGTCTTAAATCCATCAAAAAATTAAACCCAACCTTTGTTGGGTCAAAACCCAACAACTGTGTGGGATTCTAATTTTATGAGTTTTTGCTGGACTTTAAACCCATTTTTGCTGGATCGAGGCACTTTTTGCAGAATTTTGTTGGGTTTTTTCTTTTTGTCTTTGCTGGATTTCCAATTTTTTTTTTTTTATAAATTCAGAATCCGGCAAAAATGGTCTAAATCCATCAAAAAATTAAACCCAACAAAGTCTCGCAGGACTTCAAAACAAACCAAAAACGAACGTCCAGCAAAATTTCCAATTTTGTAGGATTCATCTAATTTTATGAGTTTTTGCTGGACTTTGACACCATTTTTTGCAGGATTAAGGCACTTTTGAAGAATTTTGTTGGTTTTGCATTTCTGACTTTGCTGGATTTCCACACATTGTTTTTATGAATTCAGAATCCAGCAAAAATGGTCTAAATCCATCAAAAAATTAAACCCAACAAAGTCTCCCAAGTACTTCGAAACAAATCAAAACCCAACAAAGTCAAGCAAAATGTCCAATTTTGTGGGATTCTAATTTTATGAGTTTTTGCTGGAATTTAAACCCCTTTCTTTGCTGGATTGAGGCACATTGTTTTTATGAATTCAGAATCCAGCAAAAATTGTCTAAATCCATCAAAAAATTAAAACCAACAAAGTCTCCCAGGAACTTCAAAATCAAAACATAACAAAACAAAGTCCAGCAAATTATTCAATTTTGTGGGATTCTAATTTTATAAGTTTTTGCTGGACTTTGACATCATTCTTTGCTGGATTGAGGCACTTTTTTCAGAAATTTGTAGGCTTTGGTCCAATTAAATCAAAAAATTAAAACCAACCAAGTCTCCCAGGAACTTCAAAATCAAAACATAACCTAACAAAGTCCAGCAAACTGTCCAATTTTGTGGGATTCTAATTTTATGAGTTTTTGCTGGACTTTAAACCCCTTTTTTGCTGGATTGAGGCACTTTTTGCAGAACTTTGTTGGATTTATTCTTTTTGACTTTGCTGGATTTCCAATTTTTTTTTTTTATGAATTCAGAATCCAGCAAAAATGGTCTAAATCCATCAAAAAATTAAACCCAACAAAGTCTCCCAGGAACTTCAAAACAAACCAAAAACCAACAAAGTCCAGCAAAGTGTCCAATTTTTTTGGATTCTAATTTGATGAGTTTTTGCTGGATTGAGACACTTTTTGCAGAATTTTGTTGGGTTTATTCTTTTTGACTTTGCTGGATTTCCACACTTTGTTTTTATGAATTCAGAATCCAGCAAAAATGGTCTAAATCCATCAAAAAATTGAACCCAACAAAGTCTCCCAAGTACTTCAAAATCAAAACAAAACCCAACAAAGTCCAGCAAAATGTCCAATTTTGTGGGATTCATCTAATCGTATGATTTTTTGCTGGACTTTGACACTATTTTTTGCAGGATAAAGGAACTTTTTGAAGATTTTTGTTGGTTTTCAATTTCATGAGTTTTTGCTGGATTGATTCACTTTTTGCAGAATTTTGTTGGGTTTATTCTTTTTGACTTTGCTGGATTTCCACACTTTGTTTTTATGAATTCCGAATCCAACAAAAATGGTCTAAATCCATCAAAAAATTGAACCCAACAAAGTCTCCTAAGTACTTCAAAATCAAAACAAAACCCAACAAAGTCCAGCAAAATGTCCAATTTCGTGGGATTCATCTAATCGTATGATTTTTTGCTGGACTTTGACACTATTTTTTGCAGGATAAAGGAACTTTTTGAAGAATTTTGTTGGTTTTGCATTTCTGACTTTGCTGGATTTCCACACCTTTCTTTGTTGGATATTAATTCAGAATCCAGCAAAAATGGTCTAAATCCATCAAAATGAAACCCAACAAAGTCTGCCAGAAACTTCAAAACAAACCGAAACCCAACAAAGTCCAGCAATATGTCCAATTTTATAGGATTCTAATTTTATGAGTTTTTGCTGGACTTTGAAACCATTCTTTGCTGGATTAAGGCACTTTTTGAAGAATTTTGGAGGCTTTGGTCCAATTCAATCAAAAAATTAAACCCAACAAAGTCTCCCAAGTACTTCAAAACAAATCAAAACCCAACAATATCCAGCAAAATGTCCAACTTTGTGGGATTCTAATTTTATGAGTTTTTGCTGGACTTTGATACCATTTTTTGCTGGATTGAGGCACTTTTTGCAGAATTTTGTTGGGTTTATTCTTTTCGACTTTGCTGGATTTCCACACCTATCTTTGTTGGAACTCAGAATGCAACAAAAATTGTCTAAATCAATCAAAAAATTAATCCAAACAAAGTCTCCCAAGTACTTCAAAATCAAAATAAAACCCAAAAAAGTCCAGCAAAATGTCCAATTTTGTGGGATTCATCTAATTTTATGAGTTTTTGCTTGACTTTGACACCATTTTGTGCTGGATTGAGACACTTTTGAAGAATTTTGTTGGTTTTCCATTTTTGACTTTATTGGATTTTCACACTTTTTGTTTTTATGAATTCAGAATCCAGCAAAAATAGTCTAAATCCATCAAAATGAAACCCAACAAAGTCTCCCAAGTACTTCAAAATCAAAACAAACCCAACAAAGTCCAGCAAAATGTCTAATTTTGTGGGATTCATCTAATTTTTTGAGTTTTAGCTTGACTTTGACACCATTTTTTGCTCGATTAAGGCACTTTTTGAAGAATTTTGTTGGTTTTCCATTTTTTACTTTGTTGGAATTTCACACTTTTTGTTTTTATGAACTCAGAATCCAGCAAAAACACAAAAAAAGATCAAAATTAGCCTAAAAAGGGTCTTTCCTTGTCAAAATCTAGCTTAAAAGGGTCTTTTTAATCAAACAAAGAATCAAAATCTTATTTTTAAAAAAATTGATTTTTTGAGAAAGTTAAATAAGAAAAAATCTCACCGGTGAGCCTCCTTTCAGGTCGATTTTCTTCCGCAGAACTTTGAGCAAATATTCAGCTCTTGATGATAGATGTTTAACTTGCGGTTTTAAACCGTCGTTTGTTAAAATTTTATCACCAATGCCTAAGTTATTGTCCATTTTAATCGCTTCCCACGACCCCATCCCATACTGGAGGATTCCTTTCAGAAGGGTGCTGTCATCATTTATATCCCAGTCGACATCAAAGTTAGCAGATTTCACTCTAAAAAAAAGTTTAAAAACGTTTTTTTGGTAAATTACAATACCTGGCATCGATGACCCATTTGTTCCTTTCGACGGGATCGCTGGGAATTTCGATGTCTAAAGGTTCGAGCTCTTTTTCGCACGCCATCAAACTTTTAGCATTGACAGCGACACCGCCAAGCTTGAGCGAAGGTCCGCGGCCACGTTTTCGCCCAACTGTGCTTGTCCCCGTATCATCATTATTTACATCAGTCAAATTTTCTTTAGTCTGATCTCCCAAACAGGCCCTACATCGCTGCTTTAAAGTTTCGCCAAGTCTTTTCAGATCTGCCAACGGTTTATCTTGTAAATCAGCATCATTGGCGATAGCCTCGATTCTTTTTAACGGAGCAGGGAATTTTTTAAAGCTTCTTATAAATCTTCGTACCTAAAAAAAAAGGTTAATCGAAAAAAAAAGAAGAAAAAAGACGCTTACTTCGTTATCGGTGAAACCTTTGATGTCTTTGTTGGTCGCTCGAGGTCGCCCTCTTTTCCTAGGTCGCTCTTCATCAGAATGCTCTTCTGATGACTCATTTTCTTCTTTTTTACGTTTCTTTCCAGCTCCGTCCGCTAAAAAAAGTATTATTTGAGTTATTCGGAGAAATTAGTTACCGTCGCTTTCAGAATGGTTGAGTTGCTGGAGGGTTTTTCGACTTCGAGGAGGCAAATAAAGATCTTCCATTTCTTTGGCTCTTTCTTCTTCTTCAACCTTTTGTCTGAACGTTTCCGGTATAATGTCATCCTGAAAAGTTTTGAATGTTAACTTTGAGGTTTTTGAAGAAAATTGGGGTTTTACAAATGTTGATTTTGAGGTTTTTAGCAAAATAAATTGCACTTTGAACGCTCATTCTGTGGTTGTTTGACGAAAAAATGGCTCTTAAAACCAAAATTTTGAGGTTTTTGACGAAAATTTCGCTTTAGAAATGTTGACTTTGAGGTTTTTGACGAAAATTTCGCTTTAGAAATGTTGACTTTGAGGTTTTTGACGAAAATTTCGCTTCTATAACCTTGATTTTGAGATTTGGCAAAAAAAGGCTCTTAAAACTTTGATTTTGAGATTTTTGGACGAAAATCGGGCTTTAAAAATGATGTTTTTGCGGTTTTTCACGAAAATTCGGCTCTTAAAACCTTGATTTTGAGATTTTTGACACAAAAAAAAAGGCTTTTAAAACTTTGATTTTGAGGTTTGTGGACGAAAATTGGGCTCTTGTAACCTTGATTTTGAGGTTTTTGACGAAAAACGTCTCGTAAAACTTTGATTATGAGGTTTTTGGACGAAAATTAGGCTTTACAAATGTTCATTTTGAGGTTTTTAAAGAAAAATCGGCTCTTAAAATATCGATTTTAAGGTTATTGATGAAAAATTGTCTCTTTGAAGTTGATTTGAGAATTTGAACGGAAATTTGACTTTAGAAATGTTGACTTTGAGGTTTTTGATGAAAAGTTGGCTTTAGAAATGTTTTCTTTAAGGTTTTTGACAAAAATTTGGCTTTAGAAATGTCGACTTTGAGGTTTTTGACGAAGATTTGGCTCTTATAACCTTGATTTTGAGATTTTTGACACACACAAAAAAAAAAAAGCTTTTAAACTTTGATTTTGAGGTTTGTGGACGAAAACTGTGCTCTTAAAACCTTGATTTTGAGGTTTTTGATGAAAAATGTCTTGTAAAACTTTGATTATGAGGTTTTTGGACGAAAATTTGGCTTTACAAATGTTGATTTTGTGGTTTTTGCCAAAAATTCGGCTTTAGAAATGTTTTCTTTAAGGTTTTTGACAAAAATTTGGCTTTGATTTTGAGATTTTTGGACGAAAATCGGGCTTTACAAATGATGTTTTTGCGGTTTTTGACGAAAATTCGGCTCTTAAAACCTTGATTTTAAGATTTTCGACAAAAAAAAAAAAAAAGGCTTTTAAAACTTTGATTTTGAGGTTTGTGGACGAAAATTGTGCTCTTGAAACCTCGATTTTGAGGTTTTAGATGAAAAATGTCTCGTAAAACTTTGATTATGAAGTTTTTGGACGAAAATTAGGCTTTACAAAATTTGTAAACATTTAATGTTTACAACAAAAAAAAAAAAAAGAAGAAGATTGCCGGTGGGCCGAAAACAGCCGATCCTGGCCAAACGGCTGGACAAAATGAGGCAAATTTATAATGGATTTTTAGGAAATTTTATAAGCTTTCTTTTTTTACTAAGCAGTCAAATCGATAAAACCTCTAGTTTTTGAGATATTATCAAAAAACTGAAATAAATTTTGACTTTCGGGGCAAAATTTTTGTTAACAAACTTAAGATTTGTGATGACATGAAAAGCTTACCCAATCACGAGTGTCCTCATCTGCTTGTTCGGCTTCACTTTTGGAATCTTTATCTTCTTCAAAAGCGAAACTTGCGACTTTAAAAGCGGATAAAAGCTCATCCCCGACTGTCGCCGGACATTCATCTCTTGTCTCCGCTCTCCGAAGGATTTCATCGATATCACACTAAATTCAAATTAAAAAATGATAAAAATCGTTAAAAAAAGCTTACAGTGGGCTCTTCATCGCCGTCTTCCTCATCTTTGAAAAGTTCTTCAGTTCCAAATTTGAGGATCGCCGAAAGCTCTTCTTTGTTAAAAGGAGTCGTATTTGAAGTCGATTTTTTATCAAGGACCGTCCTCCCTGTAGTGTCCATTCTCTGAATAACTAAATGATCGAGCACCATTTTTTGCTTCGCCCTTTCCACTATGTTTTCTTCCACAGAACTTTTGGTGACTAATCTATAAATATTAACCTAAAAGAAGATAAATAATAGTCCAGTCGCCAGAGCAAAAAAAGGGGGTCTGCTGGAAGAAATTGGGGACTTTTTGAAACTTATACAGTTTTTTCAATGGTGGGATGACTCTAAATTTTTCCAACTCGAGAAACATGTGCTTCCCTCAAGAGGGGTGAAAAACCAAGCTGATTTTCGGTTTTTTGCCTATAAGTCCTGAACTAAGCGTTTTATGACAAAACACATTCTATTCAATATTGTAGGGCATACAATTTTCAACAATTTATAACTTAATAAATTTTCCCGTAACCTTACTGCTTATCGAGATACGCCCTATCAAAGTTTGAGAATTTCAAAAAACAGATGGTTTAGGCCGGTTTTTTGCCTATAAGTCCTAAACTAAGCGTTTTATGACAAAACACACTCTATTCAATATTGTAGGGCATACAATTTTCAACAATTTATAACTTAATAAATTTTCCCGTAACCTTACTGCTTATCGAGATACGCCTTATCAAAGTTTGAGAATTTCAAAAAACAGATGGTTTTTTGCCTGTAAGTCCTAAACTAAGCGTTTTATGACAAAACACACTCTATTCAATATTGTAGGGCATACAATTTTCAACAATTTATAACTTAATAAATTTTCCCGTAACCTTACTGCTTATCGAGATACGCCTTATCAAAGTTTGAGAATTTCAAAAAACAGATGGTTTTTTGCCTGTAAGTCCTAAACTAAGCGTTTTATGACAAAACACACTCTATTCAATATTGTAGGGCATACAATTTTCAACAATTTATAACTTAATAAATTTTCCTGTAACCTTACTGCTTATCGAGATACGCCCTATCAAAGTTTGAGAATTTCAAAAAACAGATAAGTTAAGGTAAGGTTGAAAGGTAAGTTAAAAGGAAGAAAAAAAAAGAAAAAAAAGGGAGGTTGGTCTCTGCTCTCCCCTCCACCCAGGTGTTCCAGCATGACAAAATTTATGGTCAATAACCATAGAACACCCATCAAACGCCAAATTGAACTAATTGAACCTATTAGAGGGCCTAAACCATGTTTTTTGAAATTCTCAAACTTTGATAGGGCGTATCTCGATAAGCAGTAAGGTTACAGGAAAATTTATTAAGTTATAAATTGTTGAAAATTGTATGCCCTACAATATTGAATAGAGTGTGTATTGTCATAAAACGCTTAGTTTAGGAGTTATAGGCAAAAAACCGAAAATCAGCTTGGTTTTTCACCCCTCCTGAGGGTAGCACAGGTTTCTCGAGTTGGAAAAATTAAGAGAGTCATCCCACCATTGAACAAACTGTAAAAGTTTCAAAAAGTCCCCAATTTTTTCCATGTTCAATGTATATATACTGGACTATAATGGGAAAAAAACAAAAAATGGATTGTTTACTTGATTCTTTTGTCCGATTCGATGGGCTCTGGCTTGAGCTTGGAGGTCATTTTGAGGATTCCAATCGGAATCGAATATTATCACAGTGTCAGCGGTGGCGAGGTTAATTCCGAGCCCTCCAGCTCTTGTTGACAGCAAAAAGCAAAAGTCGGGCGAATTTTCGGCGTTAAAATGGTCAAGAGCTTGCTTGCGGAGTTCCCCTTTGATTCCGCCGTCCAGTCTTTGAAAAGGAAAATGTCTCATCTGAAGGTATTCTGCGATTATGTCCAACATTCGGACCATCTGAGAGAAGATGAGAACTCGATGTCCGGTTTCTTTCAGCCTCACGAGGAGCTTATCCAAAAGCAAAAGCTTTCCTGAACCCCTCAGAAGTTGCTGAAATAATGACTTATGTTTCAAAAATAACTTCTTTTTTTTGTCTTCTTACCTGTAAGTATTCTTCACGTTTTACTTCGTTCTCAGGTGGTTTTATAAGGTTGGCATGATTGCAGCATTTCTTCAATTCGATGACTATATTTAAAAACGTACTCGGTGACCCTTTCACTCCTTTTCTTAACGCTGAGTAATTTTTAGAAAGAATCCAACGGTAATATTGTTTCTGAACTGAAGTCATTTCGACTCTCAGAATTTGTTCAACCTGAAAATTTAAAAAATTACTACAAAATCTGATAGAGTGCTACAAAAAAGTTCAATAATAGAAAAAATTTGAGTTGGTAAATGTTGATTTTGAGGTTTTTTACGAAAATTTGGCACTATAAAACCTTGATTTTGAGTTTTTATGATGGGAAGTTCTCTTAAAACGACAATTTTATGGCTTTTAGACGAAAATTTGAGTTGTTGATTTTGAGGTTTTTAATGGAAAGTTCTCTTAAAACGTTAATTTTAAGGTTTTTGACGAGAATTTGACTCTTAAAACCTTGATTTTAAGGTTTTTGACGAAAATTTGGCACTTTAAAACCTTGATTTTGAGTTTTTATGAAGGGAAGTTCTCTTAAAACGTCAATTTTATGATTTTTGACGAGAGTTTGACTTGGTAAATGTTGATTTTTAGGTTTTTGGCAAAAATTTTGCTCTTAAAACCTTAATTTTAAGGTTTTTGACGAAAATTGTCTCTTAAAACGTTAATTTTATGGGTTCTTTTAAAACGAAAATTGGACTCTGAAAACGTAGATTCTAAGGTTTTTGCCAATATTTGACTCTTAAAACCTTGATTTTGAGGTTTTTGAGGAAAAATTGACTTCCAAAACGTTCATCATAAGGTTTTTTTTGACAAAAATTTGACTTTACAAATGTTGATTTCGAGTTTTTTGATGGAAAGTTCTCTTAAAACGTCAATTTTAAGGTTTTTTTGACGAAAAAATGACAACGCAAATGTTGATTTTGAGGTTTTTTACGAAAATTTGGCACTTTAAAACCTTGATTTTGAGTTTTTATGAAAGGAAGTTCTCTTAAAACGTCAATTTTATGGTTTTTTGACGAGAATTTGACTTTGTAAATGTTGATTTTGAGGTTTTTGATGAAGATTTGGCACTTTAAAACCTTGATTTTGAAGTTTTTGACGGAAAATTCACTTAGAACGTTAATTTTTTTTTTTTTTTTTTTGACGAAAAATTGACAACGCAAATGCTGATTTTGAGGTTTTAGACAAAAATTTGGCACTTTAAAACCTTGATTTTGAGGTTTTTGACAAACAAAAAAAATTGTCGCTTAAAACCTCGATTTTGAGGTTTTTAACGAAAATTGTCTCTTAAAACGTTAATTCTATGGGTTTTTTAAAACGAAAATTTGACTCTGAAAACGTAGATTTTAAGGTTTTTGACCAATATTTGACTCTTAAAACCTTGATTTTGAGGTTTTTGACGAAAAATTGTCTTTTAAAACGTTAATTTTGAAGTTTTTGGACAAAAATTTGACTTTACAAATGTTAATTTTGAGGTTTTCGACGAAAAATTGACTCGTAAAAACGTTAATTTTGAGGTTTTTGATGGAAAATTGACTCTTAAAATTTTCATTTTTTAAGGTTATTAACGAAAATAGCCTTAAAACGTCGATTTTGACGAAAAATTGTCTCTTAAAACCTAGATTTTCTAAGTTTTTTGACGAAAATTTGACTTAATAAATCGCTCATTTTGAGGTTTTTGACAAAAAACTGTCTCCTAAAACGTTAATTTCAAGGGTTTTTGACAAAAATTTGCCTCTTAGAACCTCAATTTTGAGGTTTGTGATGAAAAATTGGCTCTAAAAATGTTGTTTTCAAGTTTTTTGACCAAAAAAAGCCCTAAAACCGCCTCCCCTGGATTCGCTACTAGGTTGGCTGTCCATAACTAGCTATAAAAAAGAAAAAAAATTTAAACTTACTTTAGCAGGAAGTGATTTTTCGACGTCTTTTTTCACCCTCCGTAAAATAAAAGGTTCTAACTGTTTATGCAGCTTGGTATAACCTTTACTCGCCGAATTATCATGTTCTCGCTCAAATTCCTCCCAATTCCAAAACCTAAACAAATCAAACCATTTAGAAACGCATAAAACAAAAAAAAAGAAAAAAACCTACTTCTGCGGCATAATAAAATGAAGAAGAGCCCAAAGCTCTTTCAAGCTATTCTGGAGCGGAGTTCCCGTTATAAGAAGACGATGATTGGTATCGAAATCTTTAAGTGTCTTATACAACAAAGAATCGTCATTTTTAAGTCTGTGGGCTTCATCGACCATCAAAACCGCCCACGCTGTGCCCCCAAGGAAAGATTTATCTTTTAAAACTATTTCATACGTGGTAAGGATCGCATTAAATTTGAGTCTTTTGGAACCTTCATACCACCATTCTGTATTTCTTATCTAAAAGAAGAATAATATGTGTTTATATTTATTTAAAAAAATAAAATAAATAAATAAAAGGGTGTTTTATATCTAAAAAGAAACCTACTCACCAAATTTTAGGGTCCTAGGGTGCCCCTAGGGTCAGTTATAACAGAAAGCTTGAAAAATCGAAGTTTTGTAACTTTTTATTTTTTCTCGGACGAAGAAATCAAATAATTTTTTTTGCAAAGTCGAAAATTACTTAAAAACATGCCAGAAACAACTCAAATTTTTTTGGTCTGGATCAAAAAATTATTGAGACCAGTTTTGGACGTTTTTATGCGAAAAACCAGAGTGCGAATTTCGCATTTTCTATTAAAAACAGTAGTTAAAAAAATCGTGATACATTTATAACAGAAAACGTGTATTTTTATGTTAGAAACACTCTCAATTTTTTTCAGAATTTTAAAATTGGTGGATCGAGTCTATTTTTGTAACGATTAACTTTAAACGTCCATAACTTCCTTAATTCTTAACCGATTTACTTGTTTAATACACCGTTGGAAAGCTATTTTAAAGTGCTATCAAAGTTGTTTTAGTATAAATAGTTCTCAGATGACTCCTTCACCCTCAAAAATCGACTCGAAGTTGAAAAAAAAATTTTTTTTATTTGCCCCAAAATGTGGTTCCCAACGTTTTTTGGTGTGAGGAACACAATTCTGAAGTCAATTTCCCGATGAAAAAATTTTTATTGCCCAGAATACCTTCGAAGCCCAATATGAAGCCAATTTTGTAAGAAAAGGAGGTGATAAAAATTTTTTATCGAGAAATTGACTTCAGAATCGTATTCCTCACACCAAAAAACGTTGGGAACCACATTTTGGGGCAAATAAAAAAAAATTTTTTTTGTTTGTCAACTTTGAGTCGATTTTTGAGGGTGAAGGAGTCATCTGAGAACTATTTATACTAAAACAACTTTGATAGCACTTTAAAATAGCTTTCCAACGGTGTATTGAACAAGTAAATCGGTTAAGAATTAAGGAAGTTATGGACGTTTAAAGTTAATCGTTACAAAAATTGGTTTTCTTTGAAAACTGACTCGATCCACCAATTTTAAAATTCCGTAAAAATCGAGTGTTTTTAACATAAAAATACACGTTTTCTGTTGATATAAATGTGTCACGATTTTTTTTATTACTGTTTTTAATAGAAAATGTGAAATTCGCACTCTGGTTTTTCGCATAAAAACGTCCAAAACTGGTCTCAATAATTTTTTGATCCAGATCAAAAAAATTTGAGTTGTTTCTCACATGTTTTTAAGTAATTTTCGACTTAGCAAACAAATTTTATTTGATTTCTTCGTCCAAGAAAAAATAAATAGTGACAAAACTTCGTTTTTTCAAGCTTTCTGTTAAAGGGGCACCATAGGACCCTAAAATTTGGTGAGTAGATTTCTTTTTAGATATAAAAAAAAAACTTACAATATCACGAGAATTGACATCTCCAATATATGTGACTACATTCATTTCTGGGGCCCAGAGAGAAAATTCTCGTTGCCACGATGTCATGGTAGATAAAGGGACGACTATTAAAAATGGTCCATACAACATATGGGTATGGAATAAGTAATAAAGTGAACAAATAGTCTAAAAAACAAAAAGATTAGTTCAATTATTAGTCCAGTCAATCTAAGCACGAAAAGGGGCAAATAAAAAAAAAAAATAAATAAAAAAGGCATTTTGTTTATCTACAGAAATGTTAAGGTCCCCTGATTAACCACAAAAAAATCCCCGTAGGGAAAAGTGTCTAGAGCGTTTTTAAGGTGATTTTTTTTGTTTTTTCTGCAATATCTCGAAAACCGTTAGTCGTAGGCGAAATAATTTTTAGTACAAAATTGAAGATAATTAAATTTGCTATAATTTTGAGCTAATATGATTTTTTCGTAGGACCAAACGTTTCTGAGCTACGAGGTCGCAAAAAACCGGGGTTTCAATTTTGACCTCTAAAGGACAAGTGGAGGACAAGGAAAAGTGTACTTAATAAAAGTTTTAGAGAATTTAATTACCTTTAAAAAACAACTCTCAAAAAGCAATTAACGATCAATAGGCAGGGATGGGGGTAAATTTCAGAAACACAATTTTAACCCCAGAAGGACCTGTCGCCTCGTAGCTCAGATACGTTTGGCCCTACAAAAAATCTTACTAGGTCAAATTTGTAGCAAATTTAATACTCTTTAATTTTGTATTTATACAATTTTTCGAAATGTTTTGAAATTTGAATGAAACTTTTTTTAATTTTTTTAAATTTACCCCCCTCTTCGTCCTATTGATCGTTAATTGCTTCTCGATAATTGATTTTAAATGGAAATTGAATTCTCTACAACGTTTACTTAGTACACTTTTTTGATAGGATATCCCCTTCCTTGATTTTTTCCGACTTTTCTAAAATCTGACTTTTTTCATAGGAAAAACTCGATAATCCCGCTTTTTGAAGACTCGTAGCTCAGGAACGGTTGGCCTTACAAAAAATCTTACTAAATCAAATTTGCACCAAATTTTATAGGCTTCAATTTTGTTTTTATAAAATTTCAATTTTTGAATGAAATTTGTTTTGAAATTTACCCCCACCCCTGCCTATTGATCGTTAATTGCCTTATGAGAGTCGTTTTTTAAAGGTAATTAAATTCTCTACAACTTTTATTAAGTACACTTTTTTGATTAAATGACGTCTTATGTCCTTTAGAGGTCAAAATAGAAACCCCGGTTTTTTTGCGACCTCGTATCTCAGAAACGTTTGGTCCTACGAAAAAATCATATTAGCTCAAAATTATAGAAAATTTAATTATCTTTAATTTTGTACTAAAAATTATTTCGCCTACGACTAACGGTTTTCGAGATATTGCAGAAAAAACGAAAAATTTTTTGACCCCCAGGCTTAGATTGAGTGGACTTGTTTTCCTTACCTGAATTGTTTTACCCAGACCCATTTCATCTGCAAGAATGACTGAATTTTCTTTGCACCATGAATGAACCAACCAATTCAGACCGCTTATTTGGTAGTCTCTTAAAACCAAGACCTGGAACAAAATATAAATGATGGTTTTATAAAGAAAAATAGGATTTACCTGTTCTCCGCCCATGTAAACAGGTTGTTCCTCGATTTTGACGAATTTAGGCCGCTGTTTTAAAACCCGGGTCATTTTGCTCGGCGTCCTTTTTGAATCCTCGCGATCTTTAAATTCTTTGATTTTCCTCGGCCATTTCCTTTCGATCAGCGCCGCATCTTCCCAGGTCGCCTCAGAATATGGCAACGACTCCCACTTTACGTAAAATTCGTCCAGTGACTTTGACTTGCCTAAATAACAAAAAAAAATTTATTAATCTCCTTAATTTTAAATAGTGATGAAATTTAAAAATGGTTGGTTCCATTTATGTCAAAAAATTGGGTTAAATGGCATACTTAACTGAGTAAAACCACAATTTGTCACATAAAACCGTCAATATCTCAAATTCCCTTAATAATTTCAAATTTCCGATGCCAGATTTGGAATCAGCGTTAAATTTTACATTAGAAATAATAGTTTTTGACCATTCATGACAACCACAAAGCCCAAACATTACAATTATTGTTTACGGCCATAAAAAAGGGCTTTGTGGTAATCATGAATGGTTAAAAACTATTTCTGATGTAAAATTTAATGTTGATTCCAAATTTGGCGTCGGAAATTTAAAATTATTAAGGGAATTTGAGATATTGACGGTTTTATGCAGGGGCGGACTGGGACCTTAGGTTGTGGGTGGGTTTTCAGTTAAGGGGGCCTTTGCCCCCCTCCCCCCTTAAAGTTTTGAATGTTAACTTTGAGGTTTTCGGATGAAACTTGGGTTTTAAAATGTTGATTTTGAGGTTTTTGACAAAAGAAATTGCACTTAAAACGTTGATTTTGAGATTTTTTGACAAAAATATTTGCTCTTTTAATCATGATTTTGAGGTTTTTGACAAAAAATTGTCAATCTAAAGTTGATTTTGAGGTTTTTGGACGAAAATTAGGCATCATAAATGTTGATTTCGAGGTTTTTTGACCAAAATTAGGCTTTTTAAATGTTGATTTTGAGGTTTTTGACGAAAATTAGGCTTCTTAAATGTTGATGTCAAGGTTTTTGGACGAAAATTAGGCTTTAAAAATGTTGATTTCGAGGTTTTTGGACGAAAATTAGGCATCTTAAATGTTGATTTTGAGGGTTTTTTGTTTTTGACAAAAATGTTGATTTTGAGGTTTTTGGACGAAAATTAGGCTTCACAAATGTTGATTTTGAGGTTTTTGACGAATTTTTGGGAATATTTGCACACAAAAAAAATCTTGAGCTCGGGCCAGTCCGCCCCTGGTTTTACGTGGAAAACAACGTGTTTTTAGTGAAAAAGTACTCCAATTGAGGTTTTACTCAGTTTTAACCCAATATTTGCCATAAAATCAAACCTGCAGAGGGTTTTACACAAAGAAAAGAAAGAAGAAAATGGCTGACAACAGATAGGAGGATGACCAGAAATCAAAATGGCCCCTGAAATAAATGAGATTTGTTTCTACCTAAATTTCTCTATATTAAGAGTTAAATATATAAAAATTGCCTCAAGGGCGTACCTACGTTCAAAATTTATTATTTTATTAGTAATAAATGCAAAAAATTAACCACGGCTTAATAAAAATTGACTTTATATAAGGAGAAAAAAAAAAGATCGGATATTTACGTTTGATAGAACAAAGATAGAATCACCGTAGATATGCTTTGTTAAATAGACAACCTGGAATAGTGAGATGTGATTACAAATAAAAAGAGGAAAGGATGAGGAAATACAAAGGGGAAGGTTACGGGCGAACATGTTTACCTATAATTCTCTCGACTCGGTTGTAACTTTTGAGAAGTTCTTGCTGAAGTTCCATCTGGCACTCGTAATATTCGATGTCTTCGGGGGTCGTGTGCTTTTTCCAAAATCGGATTTCTTCTTCGCGTTTTACGAAGTTTTCAAGTTTCTTCACTCCTTTTACCTGCGGTCGGGATATTAAGATTTTGAACTTTTATTCGGTTACCTTTTGTTCTTTGAGGGAGAATTCGGATTCCCACGTGTTATGGATGTGCGACCATCCTTTCCATTTGATTAGGTATTGAACTTCGGTGTTGTCGGGGTCGTTTGGATCGAAATCGACATTCGGATCGCCGTTTTCTTCGATGGCGTACATCGTAGTCTGATTTCCGACCACTGGTGGAATATTAGAATAAGAATAAAGGTAGTGAAAAGGCGAACGTACCTCCTTTTTTCCCAATTCGCTGTGCGAGGACTTTTTCGATCGTTTCCGAAGTGTCGGGAGTGACGATGTCGATTTCTAATTGTGCTTGATCGATGATCTCGTCGTCGTCGGTTTTGTCTTCTTCGGACGCTTCTTTGTAACTCACGGATGTCTGGCCGCGACGAGATTTCATTCTACAAAATATTATTTTTAGGCTGATAATATTTAACATGTTCATTTAACATATAAGACCGGCGTTATATGTAATACTGGCCTTATATATAATACGGCCCTTTCATAAAAGACTGGCCTGTGTTTTATATAAGGCTTGTCTTAAATATATAAGGCCAGTCTTTTATGAAAGGGCCGTATTATATATAAGGCCAGTATTACATATAACGCTGGTCTTATATATATAAGGCCCATCTTATATATAAGGTCTTACATATATATAAGGCCCTAATTTCTTATATATAAGGTCCATCTTATATATAAGGTCAGTCTTACATATAAGACCCGCCTTACATATAAGACCCACCTTATAGACAAGGCCCATCTTATAAATAACGCCAGTCTTTTATATACAAATAAGTCTTATATATAAAGTCTTATATAAGTCTACATATAAGTCTTATATATAAGACCCGCCTTACATATAAGACCCACCTTATATATAAGGCCCTTATTTCTTGTATATAAGGCCCATCTTATATATAACGCTAGTCTTTTAAATACATGTAAGGTCAGTCTTATATATAGGAACCGCATTACATATAAGGCCCATCTTATACATAAGGTCAGTCTTATATATAAGACCCGCCTTCTATCGGGTACATATAATTAGTATTATATATAAGGCACTAATTTCTTATATATAAGGCCCATATTATATATAAGGTCAGTCTTAAATAAAAGACCCGCCATACATATAAGACCCACCTTATATATAAGGCCCATCTTATATATAACGCCAGTCTTTTATAAACAAATAAGTCTTATATATAGAGTCTTATATAAGTCTACATATAAGTCTTATATATAAGACCCGCCTTACATATAAGACCCACCTTATATATAAGACCCGCCTTACATATAAGACCCACCTTATATATAAGGCCCTTATTTCTTATATATAAGGCCCATCTTATATATAACGCCAGTCTTTTATATACATATAAGGAACGTCTTATATATAAGGTCAGTCTTATATATAAGACCCGCCTTACATATATGGTCCATCTTATACATAAAGTCAGTCTTATATATAAGACCCGCCTTGTATATTATATATAAGGCCCTAATTTCTTATATATAAGGCCCATATTGTATATGAGGTCAGTCTTATATATAAGACCCGCCTTACATATAAGACCCACCTATTATATAAGGCCCTTATTTCTTATATATAAGGCCCATCTTATAAATAACATCGGTCTTTTATATACATATAAGGACCATCTTATATATAAGGTCAGTCTTATATATAAGACCCCGCCTCACATATAAGACCCATCTTATATTTAATGCAGGTCTTTTATATATAAGGCCCGTCTAATATAGTCAGTCTTATAAATAAGGCCCGTACTTCTTTTATATAAGGCCCATTTTATATATAACGCTTTTTATATTATATACATATAAGGACCGTCTTATATATAAGGTCAGTCTTACATAAGACCCTTATTTCTTATATATAAGGGCCTTATTTCTTATATATACGGCCCATCTTATATATAACGCCGGTTTTTATATACATATAAGGACCGTCTTATATATAAGACCCACCTTATATATTAGGCCCTTATGTCTTATATATAAGGCCCGTCTAATAAAGCAAGTCTTATAAATAAGGCCCGTATTTCTTTTATATAAGGCCCGTCTTATACATAATACCGGTCTTTTATACATAAGGGCAGTTATATATAAGGTCAGTCTTATAAATAAGGCCCGTCTTATATATTAGGTCAGTCTTTTATAGAAGACGTTCGCCCGGAAAGTGTAAAATTACCTTTTATTTCTTTCGTCTTCCGAATCGTAGCTCGAATCCGACGATTCTGAAAATGCTCGCTGTCGTATTCTGGTCTTTGGCTTTTTCTGAGGTTGAGGGCGCGAAGGTTGTCGCCTCCCCGGCGGTTTGCTCGGAGGCGGCTTTTTATCTTCTTTATCCGTCTCGCTATCATAACTCGTATCGGAATTCCAAGTTTTCGGCGGAGATTTCTTCTCTTTCTTCCCTTTTTCGCTGTCATCGCTGTCGCCGGTAAAAAGGCGGTCGGGCTCCTTTCGCTGCCTGTTCGATCGCCTGATACCATAAACGTCCGGATTCTCCTCCCAGCTCTTTTCAAAAATTAATCAATTTTTTTTTACCTTTTTTTTTTTATCAAAAAATTACCTTTTTTATATTATCTTTATTGTCCCTTTCACCACTCGAATGGGAACTTTTTGACTTTGAATCTGAATCACTTCCAGAACTCTTTGAAGACGATGAAGAAGATGAATCACTAAACAAAAATCATCACGTAAAATATTTAAAAAAAAAAGTTTTGCAAAATTTTAATTTTTCTTCATTTCTGTCTTGAAATAAAACTTGAAACCTTCATTCCTGCAAATAAATTATTTATTAGAATGAATCGAAGGCATATGTATGGCCAGGGGGAAAAAAGATGAAAGTCACTTTTGCATGAGAAGGAATATTATCATCTGGTAGAACAACAAGGGAGAAAAAAAACGTCAAAAAATGACATCTTTATTACCCCTGGACCTTCAAATTGAATTTTTCGCTGACCACATAGCAGAATACATCGCCCAAATCTGCCTCTGGTATAATTTTAATAATGAAAATCTCATTTTAAACAGCCATTTGTCACATTTATGTCAAATTAAATAACATTTATCGATAAAAAAAGCAAAATTTTAACACTTAATGAACTGACCTATCGGAACCAGATCCGCTGGAGGATGAATTGTCGGAATTATTGGCGTTGCTTCGCTCCTGGTCGCTTTCTGAACCCGAATCATCGCCAGAACCATCTTGTTGCTAAAAAAGAACAAAATGATCAAAAATAAAGCATAAAAGAGAAAAAAATTTAAAAAAACCACTTTCTTTAAGTGTCAAGTTTAGCGGAAAACATGGAAAAAACGTTTTTAATAAAGCAGACACGCCTTAATTTGAAAAGACATCAAGAAGCACAGAAAGAACAACATTTGGGACAAAAATTTGTGCAAAATTTGTCACTTTTTCACCCCTAAAACGTCAAAATTTATCAAAAAATGAAAAAAATAGTGAACCATTTTGAGCCCAGTTTGGGCACCTTTTTGGCGCAATGATGACCCTTGAAGAGGTCATAACGTTTAAGGATGTTAAGCTATGCTATACCACAATGTAAAAATATAATCTTTAAGTCAAAATTGCCAAAATGGGTACATTTCCGAATTGAATCATTTTTGGCCATTACGTTCCCCATAAAGGTGGCCAACTCTTAAGAACGAATTTATAAAGAAACACCAAAAAGAAGAGGACAAAAAGGTCACTTCTATGATGTAAACAAAGAAAGTTGAACTCAAAAAATGACCATTTCTCGCCAAAAATCAAACGCCCTTGAGATGCCAACGGACCGAAATAGACCAGAAAACGTTCCTGGATAGCCAAAGAAGCTTTTTGATGTAAAAACACTAAAGGAAAGCTTCAAAATTGAAGTTTTAAGACGATTTTTGTGTCTCTGAAGATCCTCCTTGGTTTTCAAGAATGTGAAATCAATAAGGACGGCGTGACGCGTTCAAGGTTATGTAATAAGACGAACAAAATGAGTGTCATAAAATGCATTAAAATCATAAATTTTAGCATAAAAACATACCTGAGGCATTGTAGAGATGGTTCAGGAGTCACATTTAGAAAAATGAATATTTAAAATGCGTTTAAAATGGTTTTTGGGACGAAATTGGTGGTTAGGATGGTAAATTTGGGGTGGGAAATGGTTTAAATTGAGGAGAGGAGCATAATTTTGGAATTTGGGATGTCTCGAAAGTGGGCCCGTATTCGGAATTGAGGCGAGGGGATGACCGTATCATGGACTTGATCCAAGATGAGGGGGTTTGAGGTTGGAGGGTCGTTGGGCGAATTTTCGGATGAAAAGATGGGAAAAGACGTTTGGGAAATTTTAGTGGGAGACGAAATTCGTAGAGTCCGCGGAGAACGGTTATCGACTCGACGACATAAATGCTACATAATGAACCACCACGCATTCACATTCGGCCATTTTCCTGACGTTCGCCTTGAAATGGGACGTCCCAGGATGCTTTTCGGGGAGAAACGACGTTTTTTTAGAGAGCGGATACTCGGCACGTTTGGCGTTTCGTTTGGGGCTTGGAGGACAGAATGCGCTAGTGTTGTCGTGAAACTGATCCACCAACGGTTACCACGGTGACCTCATGGTACTCATTAGGCGTCATTTTACACATTTCAAGCATTACAGGCGACGAATTTCTGGGACAAGAAACCCATATTTTGAACAAATTTTGAGAAGGGAAGACCCTTTTTAGTCAAATTTTGAACCTTTTTTTGATATGTAAAGAATCTTTTGAGCCAGATTTTTGACCTTTTTAGACAGATTATGACTCTTTTTGAACAGAAAAGACCCTTTCCAGCCAGATTTTGAACTTTTTATATTGATATTATGACCCTTTTGACAAGAAAAGACTCTTTTCTGCTTGATTTTTAACCTTTTAAGATAAGAAGAGACCCTTTTGGTTTTCGCTAGATTCTGAATTTATGAAAAAAAAAAAGTGTGGAAATCCAGCAAAGTCAAAAATGCAAAATCAACAAAATTCTAAAAAAAGTTCCTCAATCCAGCAAAAAATGGAGTCAAAGTCCAGCAAAACTTATAAAATTGGAATCCCACAAAATTGGACATTTTGCTGGACTTTGTTGAATGTTGTTTTGATTTTGAAGTACTTGGGAGACTTTGTTGGGTTTAGTTTTTTGATGGATTTAGACTATTTTTGCTGGATTCTGAATTCATAAAATAAATGTGGAAATCCAGCAAAGTCAAAATGCAAAATCAACAAAATTCTGAAAAAAAGTGCCTCAATCCAGCAAAAAATGGTGTCAAAGTCCAGCAAAAACTCATAAAATTAGAATCCCACAAAATTGGACATTTTGCTGGACTTTGTTGGGTTTTGTTTTGTTTTGAAGTACTTGGGAGACTTTGTTGGGTTTCATTTTTTGATGGATTTAGACCATTTTTGCTGGATTCTGAATTAATATCCAACAAAGAAAGGTGTGGAAATCCAGCAAAGTCGAAAAGAATAAACCCAACAAAATTCTTCAAAAACAGCAACAAATTGTGTCAAAGTCCAGAAAAAACTCATAAAACTAGAATCCCACAAAATTGGACATTTGTTCTTCTTCTTCTGGACTTTGTTCAGTTTGGTTTTGATTTTGAAGTTCCTGGGAGACTTTGTTGGGTTTAATTTTTTGATGGATTTAAAGCATTTTTGTTGGATTCTGAATTTATTAAAAAAATGTGGAAATCCAGCAAATTCAAAATGCAAAACCAACAAAATTCTGAAAAGAGTGCCTCGATCCAGCAAAAAATTGTGTCAAAGTCCAGCAAAAACTCATAAAATTAGAATCCCTCAAAATTGGACATTTTGCTGGACTTTTTTGGGTGTTGTTTTGATTTTTAAGTTCCTGGGAGACTTTGTTGGGTTTAATTTTTTGATGGATTTAAACCATTTTTGTTGGATTCTGAATTTATTAAAAAAATGTGGAAATCCAGCAAATTCAAAATGCAAAACCAACAAAATTCTGAAAAAAGTGCCTCGATCCAGCAAAAAATTGTGTCAAAGTCCAGCAAAAACTCATAAAACTAGAATCCCTCAAAATTGGACATTTTTATTTTATTTATTTGCAACTCCAACACTATAAAAATTTTTTACTGGACTTTGTTGGGTTTTGTTTTGATTTTGAAGGTCCTGGGAGACTTTGTCGGGTTTAATTTTTTGATGGATTTAGACCATTTTTGCTGGATTCTGAATTCTTATGTGGAAATCCAGCAAAGTCGACAAGAATAAACCCAACAAAATTCTGCAAAAAGTACCTCAATCCAGCAAAGAAAGGTGTTAAAGTCCAGCAAACTTTCACCTACAAGTTCGTATAAATTTTTATCTGGTAATTTGGAACCGTTAATTTGGTGTATGTAATAGGAACGATCTATCTTGTGTCCATCTCTAGACAGTTAATCCCCCACCACCATGCACTACTAGCGCATTCTTTTGTCTGTACCAAGAATTACGGAACTTTAGAAAGAGAACCTCTGGGCATTCTCCGTCTCTGTTCATCGGACGTCCGACGGAGGGCGCCCGCGGGCATGAGCCAACGTTTCCCGCTTTCATTTCGAACTATCCATCCAATTTTTCAAGTTTTCACCAGGATAACGTCTAGTTTTGGTTTATCAATTTTAATATTTCTAGAAAAAATCGTCCAATGGAAATTAGCATAACTTGTTCTTATAGAAAAATTAAATCTCTACAACTTAAATTTTATTAATTTTTCTTCTCCGTTTAGTTACTAGCCCTATCCAAGGCTATTTTTCATCAAAATCGACATTTTAAGAACCAATTTTTCTTCAAAAACCTCAAAATCAACATTTTTAAAGCCTAATTTTGGTCAAAAAACCTCAAAATCAACAATTGTAAAGCCCAATTTCCGTCCAAAAACCTCGTAATCTAAGTTTCAAGAGCCTTTTTTCGTCAAAAACCTTAACATCGACATTTTAAGTGTCAATTTTAAACTTTAATTTTTTTTCTTTTCTTCAAAAACCTTAAAATCAACATTTGTAAAGCGTAATTTTCGTCCGAAAAACTCAAAATAAAAGTTTTAAGAGACATTTTTCGTCAAAAACCTAAAAATCAAGGTTTCAAGAGCCCAATTTTCGTCAAAAAACTCAAAATCAACATTTCTAAAATAAACCCAACAAAATTTTGCAAAAAGTGAATCAATCCAGCAAAGAAAGGTCCAACAAAAACTCATCAGTCATCAAATTAGAATCCCACAAAAATGGACATTTCGCCGGGCTTTGTTGGGTTTTGGTTTATTTTGAAGTTCCTGGGAGACTTTGTTGGGTTTAACTTTTTGATGGATTTAGACCATTTTTGCTGGATTTTGAATTCATATTTTAAAAATATGTTGAAATCCAGCAAAGTCGAAAAGAATAAAGCCAACAAAATTTTGCAAAAAGTGAATCAATCCAGCAAAGAAAGGTCCAACAAAAACTCATCGGTCATCAAATTAGAATCCCACAAAAATGGACATTTCGCCGGACTTTGTTGGGTTTTGGTTTATTTTGAAGCTCCTGGGAGACTTTGTTGGGTTTAATTTTTTGATGGATTTAGACCATTTTTGCTGGATTTTGAATTCATATTTTAAAAATATGTGGAAATCCAGCAAAGTCGAAAAGAATAAACCCAACAAAATTTTGCAAAAAGTGAATCAATCCAGCAAAGAAAGGTCCAACAAAAACTCATCGGTCATCAAATTAGAATCCCACAAAAATGGACATTTCGCCGGACTTTGTTGGGTTTCGGTTTATTTTGAAGTTTCTGGGAGACTTTGTTGGGTTTAACTTTTTGATGGATTTAGATAAAAAATTGTTAAAAAAAGGGAAATTTCGACGAGATGATAGGTCGCTTCTTTTGGGCAACACTGATCAGGCCAATCTCTCCCCGAAGCAGCCGGCGACTTAAATTCGTGCAGTCAACAACTATAAAAGTGACAACTGATATCTTAAGGTAGTAATCATAATTTATATGATCTAAAATTTATAGCATTCTTTCCTTTTCAGGCATCAATTTTAATGCTAAAATGTAAAAGGATTTCCCGAAGATGTTACTTAGCAAGCAGAAGATTTAAGGCGAATAGTCAACACTTCCGCAAGACCTACACGTCGTGAATATTGCCTAACATTAAAAAGTAAACAATGATGGCTTTTTAAGGGCACTTTTGTAATAAAATTTAAATAATTTATATTTTAATTAATTTATTATTATTGGGGGAAAAGATTATTCTGAGACAAAAGAGTAGACTCAAAAAAGAAATTGCGTTTTCTCAGCTCCTTATGAAGCGATCGACTTGAAATTTTCAGGGCTTTTTGGTATCATATAAAAGAAGATTTGTGGAAAGTTTCAATACAATCGGTCCTAAGGGAGATGAGAAAACGTTCTTTTTAATTCTCTGCACCCCATAAATAGAGACCGAAAAATGTTTATATGAGCTAGAGATTTGTTTAGTAATCAGTTTTTTATTGTTTTAGAATTCAATGAATGAGGTGATGTGAAAATACCCTTCGGAACTTCATTAAATGGAGACCTAGGTAAACTTGAAGTTGTGTTTTTTTAAATTTTATTTTATTTTTAGTGGATTTTCAAAGGTTGGTGCGATGGAGGCTCCTCTAACTGTACATTTGTGATCGGGATGTTCTGGTGACCCAAAAATATACTGGAGAATTAATGATTGGATCAAAAATCGGTACGGGAGTGTCTTGTAAGATGATGAAAATTGGAAATGAAAATTTTTCAATTCACCCCTTTTTTGTGCCTAATAGGATGGCATTGTTAGGGGCGGACTGGGACCTTAGGGTGTGGGTGGGTTTTCAGTTAAGGGGGCGCAGAAAAAGTCAGAAAATTGGGTTTTAGAAAAATATATTCAGCAAAAACAGAGGTGCCCAAACCTTTTCACAGCGCACCCCCCTTTCAAACAAAATATTAAATCCTTGGCCCCCCTCTCCCCCCTAAAGTTTTGATTGTTAACTTTGAGGTTTTTGGATGAAATTTGGGTTTTAAAATGTGGATTTTGAGGTTTTTGACAAAAGAAATTGCACTTAATACGTTGATTTTGAGATTTTTTGACATAAAATATTTGCTCTTATAATCATGATTTTGAGGTTTTTGACAAAAGATGGTCAATTTAAAGTTGATTTGGAGGTTTTTTGACGAAAATTTGGCTTTATAAATGTAAGTTGAATATGAGGTTTTTGGACAAAAATTAGGCATCATAAATGTTGATTTTGGGGTTTTTTGACCAAAATTAGGCTTTAAAAGTGTTGATTTTGAGGTTTTTGGACGAAAATTAGGCTTCATAAATGTTGATTTCGAGGGTTTTTTTGACCAAAATTAAGCTTTATAAATGTTGATTTTGAGGTTTTTGACGAAAATTTGGCTTTATGATGCCTAATATTCTTAAAAAAACTTCAAAATTGACATTTAAAAGCTAAATTCTCGTCATAAACCTCAAAATCAACATTTGTGAAGCCTAATTTTCGTACAAAAACCTCAAAATCAACAATTTTAAAGCCTAATTTTCGTCCAAAAACCTCATAATCAACATTTAAAAAGCCAAATTTTCGTCAAAACACCTCAAAATCTACATTTATACAGGCAAATTTTCGTGAAAAACCTCAAAATCAACTTTTGTAAAGCCTAATTTTCGTCCAAAAACCTCGAAATCAACATTTAAAAATCCAAATTTTCGTCAAAAACCTCAAAATCAGCATTTTTAATCATAATTTTCGTCAAAAAACCTCGAAATCAACATTTATGAAGCCTAATTTTCGTCGAAAAATCTCAAAATCAACGTTTCAAGTTCAATTTATTTAGTCAAAAACCTCAAAATCAACATTTTAAAACCCAAATATCCTTCAAAAACCTCAAAATTAACATTCAAAACGTTAGGGGGGGGGGGGAGGTTTTCATTTTTTTACTCTGAAAAAGTTTGGGCACCTCTGTTTTTGCTAAATATATTTTTCTAAAACCCAATTTTCTGACTTTTTCTGCGCCCCCTTAACTAAAAACCCACCCACACCCTAAAATCCCAGTCCCTGCCTGTAATTTGTGGTCTGGATCCTTAAAATCCTTTGAAAATCAACCATAAATTTTATTAATAAATTTTTTAGGGATGGACTACAAGAAGAAAATAAAAGGAGCCAAAGAAAAAAATCCTAAAACTTCAACACATAATGTAACTTAAAGCAAAAATTGTAAACATGAAAGTAAATTGCAAATACAACTCTAGTTCTTTTTACTTTATATTTTTATCTTTAATTTTATTACTTTATCGTCATAAATCCGAAGAAAACAATTTATCTTCATCTGTGTATTGTCAGAATTCAAAATTTGGGAACAAAATGTGCAGTTTTAAAAATCTTTGTTATACCAAAGAGGCTGGTTTTGTATTCTTATTGTCTGAATCTTCAGTCTTATCAGGTATTGAGTCTATAAACGACTTAAAATTGATAAAAACATCATCAGTCTCAAATAATTCAGCATTTTATCTCAAATTAACCACAGTAAAGGATCATAGTTTCACCTATACTAAAGAAAATGTCATTTTTGCCATCCAACGTTTTAAACCTGATAATTTACTCCATGTAATCCATGATGATCTTTTACCATTACATAATTCATATTCAAAATTATGTTTTGGTGACATTTCTGATTGCCGGAGACGTTTTCAGCTCCTTTTTCTTGATGAAAACGACCCAGGTCCTTTTTTCGATTTTTACAAAGTTTACTCTCAAAATCCTCTTTTTTTGTCAAATTTAAATAATTTATGTTTTTCTAAAATATATTTTTATTTAGATGAAGAAACCGTGTTTTATCAATATGGCTATAAAACACCGCATGGCCCCGTAGATTCAAATCTGTCGCCAACTTTGTTGTTTAATTTTAAAAATTATGTTTTAAAACATTTCAATATTGAGGAAAAAAAGTCTGAAAATGTTTATACAATTTTAAGGAGGAAATCAAACAGAAAAATTATAAATGTTGATTATATTGAAAGACTGATTAAAAATGTTAGTTTGAATTGTCGCATAATAAAAATTGATGTGATGGAAAACTCAATTTATGAGATTTTAATGGCGGTTTCGATGTCAAAATTGTTTATTGGGATGCATGGAGGGGGTATGATTTTGAGCATTTTTTTGCCCCCTGAGTCATCAGTTATAGAAATGTTTCCATTTGGGATACAAAAACATGTTTCTCCTTTGTTTTCTTTGTCCAAATATAAAGTTCATTTTATTTATAGTTCGTGGACTAATTTGAACAAAAGTAATTCAATTTCTCATCCTGAATATGGGAAACATTTGGGCGGAATTGGCCATTTAAGTGTATCTCATCAGGAAATAATTAAGAAAACCGATCTTGTCCCACCCGTTCTTTGCTGTGATGATCCATTGTATTTATTTAGGATGTATCAAGATACTATTGTTGATGATAGTTTATTGACTGTTTTACAAAATACGTTGAATAGTTCTAAAAAATGGAATGTTGAAAATGAATGGTTTTTTCCAGGTCTTGTGAGAAATTTTAGCCTCCGGGTTATCGATTCTGTTTTAGATATTTCTTGGGTCGCTCCATTTAATGCGCTGAAAGATCCTCTTTATAGTGTTACCTTAGTGACTTCTGTTAAAAATTTGAGTTTTGTGACCAATAAATTGTTTTCAAAAATTGATTTTAAAACTAGAATCGATTACTGTAGAGGCTGGATATCTTGCATTTTTGAAAAAGTTCAAGGTTCAGATACGTTTTCTATGTGTTCAGTTTGAGAAAAAAATGTGTGTGAATGGTGAAAAAAATAAATTTTTTTTTTTTTATGGTTTGTAGAGTTAAAAGTTAAACTTGCTCTCAAAAAGTAGCGTTGGTGCTAAATGGATTTGATAAATAATAAAAATTATACATATAAATTAATGAGATGTGCCGTCAAAAAATTTATTTATAACAACCAGATTAACAAAACTTATTGCGAATTGGGCTCCTTTTGTTGGGCCTGATCTGGCAACAATGGAAGCCCACAAAGTTTGGCTTTTGACATTGTTGCCATTTCGGGTAATTTATTGCAAAGTGGAAAACTTTGATGGGTCTAATCTGACAACAAAGGAATCCAGCTAAGTTTTACGTTTGACTTTGTTGCCATTTTGGGCAATTTATCGCGAATTGGACAACTTTGTTGGGTCTTATCTGACAACATAGGAATCCAACAAAGTTTTTCATTTGACTTTGTTGCCATTTTGGGCGATTTATAGCGAATCGGACAACTTTCTTGGGTCTAATCTGACAACATTCTTATTTCCTCTCCAACAAAGTTTTTTCATTTGACTTTGTTGCCATTTTGGGCAATTTATAGCGAATTGGACAACTTTCTTGGGTCTAATCTGACAACAAAGAAATACAACAAAGTTTTTTATTTGACTTTGTTGCCATTTTGGGCGATTTATCGCTAATTGGAAAACTTTGTTGGGTCTAATCTGACAACAAAGGAATCCAACAAAGTTTTTCATTTGACATTGTTGCCATTTTGGGCGATTTATTGCAAATTGGAAAACTTTGTTGGGTCTAATAATCTGATAACAAAGGAATCCAACAAAGTTTGTCATTTGAGTTTGTTGCCATTTTGGGCAAATTATCGCGAATTGGACAACTTTCTTGGGTCTAATCTGACAACAAAGAAATCCAACAAAGTTTTTTATTTGACTTTGTTGCTATTTTGGGCGATTTATCGCGAATTGGACAACTTTGTTGGGTCTAATCTGACAACAAAGGAATGCAACAAAGTTTTTCGTTTGACTTTGTTGCCATTTTGGATAATTTATCGCGAATTGGACAACTTTGTTGGGTCTAATCTGACAACATAAGAACCCAACAAAGTTTTTCATTTGACTTTGTTGCCATTTTGGGCAATTTATCGCGAATTGGACAACTTTGTTGGGTCTAATCTGACAACAAAGGAATCCAACAAAGTTTTTCATTTGACTTTGTAGCCATTTTGGGCAATTTATCGCGAATTGGACAACTTTGTTGGGTCTAATCTGACAACAAAGGAATCCAACAAAGTTTTTCATTTGACTTTGTTGCAATTTTAAGCAATTTATCGCGAATTGGACAACTTTGTTGGGTCTAATCTGACAACATAGGAATCCAACAAAGTTTGTCATTTGACTTTGTTGCCATTTTGGGCGATTTATCGCGAATCGGACAACTTTGTTGGGTCTAATCTGACAACATTCTTATTTCCTCTCCAACAAAGTTTTTTCATTTGACTTTGTTGCCATTTTGGGCAATTTATAGCGAATTGGACAACTTTGTGGGGTCTAATCTGACAACAAAGGAATCCAACAAAGTTTTTCATTTGACATTGTTGCCATTTTGGGCGATTTATTGCAAATTGGAAAACTTTGTTGGGTCTAATAATCTGACAACAAAGGAATCCAACAAAGTTTGTCATTTGACTTTGTTGCCATTTTGGGCAATTTATCGCGAATTGGACAACTTTGTTGGGTCTAATCTGACAACAAAAAAATCCAACAAAGTTTTTTATTTGACTTTGTTGCCATTTTGGGCGATTTATCGCGAATTGGACAACTTTGTTGGGTCTAATCTGACAACAAAGGAATCCAACAAAGTTTTTCGTTTGACTTTGTTGCCATTTTGGTTAATTGATTGCAAAGTGGAAAACTTTGATGGATCTAATCTCACAACAAAGGAATCCAGCAAAGTTTTTCGTTTGACTTTGTTGCCATTTTGGGCAATTTATCGCGAATTGGACAACTTTGTTGGGTCTAATCTGACAACATAGGAATCCAACAAAGTTTTTCATTTGACTTTGTTGCCATTTTGGGCGATTTATAGCGAATCGGACAACTTTGTTGGGTCTAATCTGACAACATTCTTATTTCCTCTCCAACAAAGTTTTTTCATTTGACTTTGTTGCCATTTTGGGCAATTTATAGCGAATTGGACAACTTTGTGGGGTCTAATCTGACAACAAAGGAATCCAACAAAGTTTTTCATTTGACATTGTTGCCATTTTGGGCGATTTATTGCAAATTGGAAAACTTTGTTGGGTCTAATAATCTGACAACAAAGGAATCCAACAAAGTTTTTCGTTTGACTCTGTTGCCATTTTGGTTAATTTATCGCGAATTGGACAACTTTGTTGGGTCTAATCTGACAACAAAGAAATCCAACAAAGTTTTTTATTTGACTTTGTTGCCATTTTGGGCGATTTATCGCGAATTGGACAACTTTGTTGGGTCTAATCTGACAACAAAGGAATCCAACAAAGTTTTTCGTTTGACTTTGTTGCCATTTTGGTTAATTTATCGCGAATTGGACAACTTTGTTGGGTCTAATCTGACAACATAAGAATCCAACAAAGTTTGTCATTTGACTTTGTTGCCATTTTGGTTAATTTATCGCGAATTAGACAACTTTGTTGGGTCTAATCTGACAACAAAGGAATCTAACAAAGTTTTTCGTTTGACTTTCTTGCCATTTTGGGCAATTTTTCGCAAATTGGACAACTTTGTTGTGTCTAATATAATAAAACTGCAATCCCAAAAAGTTTTTCATTTGACTTTGTTGCCATTTTGGGCAATTTATCGCAAATTGGACAACTTTGTTGGGTCTAATATGGCAACACTGGCCCTTGTCGTCCAAAAGTTATCAAACATCAAGCCATAAAAGGGCTTTTGTGGTCATAAAGGTACAAAATCTAGTCAAAAGAACCCCTAAAGTCTAAAAATCGAGGTAAAAAGGGCCCCTAGTGATCACTAAGGTTCAAAATAAAGCTACAAAGGGCCCTATTAAGTAAAAGAACGAAATCTAGTTAAAAAGGACCAGAACACATATAACTTCCCTCCTCATTTTTAACTGCCCTGTAAGACTGGACTAATTTGGCTCGAAAACCACGAGATGCCGAACTTTCACGAAAATCAACGGATTTCGTTTCCTTTTAAATCCAATTCAGTATCGGGAAGTCGAGTATAAGTATTGATTGTGTAATAACGTATTAATGTTGATAGCAATGGTGATGTTAACCGTTGCTAAGCTCGGGTATCCACTACAAAAAACGTCGAACGGAAAAGTTCAAAGTTAATTTAAATAGTCTTTTTCTTTCAATTTTAATAATCCGCCTATTCTCTATAATAAAAGGATTTTAAAAATTAAGATCATAATGAATAAAACTAAAACTTATCCACATTCTAATTTTTTCCCCTTCAAAGCCATTATTTGATTTAAAATTAATTTTATCGTGTATCCAACAGCTCATTAACAATTCAATGGAGACGAGTTATGACATTTCAAAAGAGATCTTGGCAATTATTGAGTGTTCTCATTCAGATAAATTATTCTCAACTTTTCTATTAAAAGGATGTTTTATCACGAAAACTTTTAAATTTTATATTCGATTTATATTCAAATTTTACTCATTTCTGGGATTACGGAAATCCAAAAAGATAATAAAGCCATATTTTGAACTATTTTTGACAAGAAAAGATACTTTTTAGACATATTTTGGACCTTTTTGATAAGAAAAGACCCCTTTTAGTTAGATTTTGACAATTTTTGATAAGGAAAAAACTCTTTTCAGGCAGATTTTTACCCTTTTTGACAAGAAAAGACCCTTTTCAGCATGATTTTGAACATTTTTTCTGAAAAGAAAAGCCCCTTTTAAGCATGATTTTGAGCCTTTTTG
Organism: Orius laevigatus; assembly: GCA_018703685.1. NCBI lineage: Eukaryota > Metazoa > Arthropoda > Insecta > Hemiptera > Anthocoridae > Orius > Orius laevigatus. The sequence continues at coordinate 39,844 of JAGWEN010000563.1, read as the reverse complement.
ACAGGGAAAGACCCTTTTTAGCCTAATTTTGAACCTGTTTCGATAAGAAAAGACCCTTTTGAGCCAGACTTTGACCCTTTTTTGACACGAAAAGACCCTTTTTAGCCTTATTTTGAGCCTTTTTTGATAAGAATTTACACTTTTCAGCTTGATTTTGACAAGAAATGACCATTTCAGCCTAATTTTGAACCTTTTTCGTAAAAAAAAGCCCTTTTCAGCCAGACTATGACCCTTTAAAAAAAAAAAAAAGGATCCTTTTCAGCCTCATTTGAACCATTTTTAAAAGCAAAAATACTTTACAGACAGATTTTGACCATTTTTGACTGAAAGAGAGCCTTTTAAGCCTGATTTTGACCCTTTTTATCGAGAAAAGATACTTTTCAAATAGATTTTAACCATTTTTGACAAGAAGAGACCCTTTTCAACCAAATTTTGTCCCTATTTGGCAAGAAAATACCTTTTTTGGGCCTAATTTTGACCCTATAAAGCAAGAAAATACCTTTTTTGGCCCAATTTTGACCCTATTTAGCAAGAAAATACATTTTTTGGGCCTAATTTTGACCCTATATGGCAAGAAAATACCTTTTTTGGCGCCCAATTTTGACCCTATTTGGCAAGAAAATACCTTTTTTTTTGCCTAATTTTGAACCTTTATTTGCCAAGAAAATACCTTTTTTGGCCCAACTTTGACCCTATTTAGCAAGAAAATACCTTTTTTTTGGCCTAATTTTGACCCTATATGGCAAGAAAATACCTTTTTTGGGCAATTTTGACCCTATTTAGCAAGGAAATGCCTTTTTTGACCTAATTTTGAACCTATATGGCAAGAAAATACCTTTTTTGGCCCAATTTTGTCCCTATTTGGCAAGAAAATGCATTTTTTTGCCTAATTTTGAACCTTTATTTGACAAGAAAATACACTTTTTAAGAAGATTTTGCATCTTTTCTACAAGAAGAGCCTTTTTAAGCCAATAATCAGATTTTAGAATTTGCAGAAAAAATTTAAAAGCCATGGAGAACGGAAAAGGAAATTTTTTTTAGTGGATGCTAGTTAGGCTGTTATGAAGTTTTCTTGGTTGAGGTAATTAGGTGGTTCCTGTCGCTAGGTTCGCACGTTTCAGGAGTCACATGGCTCCCTATAAATATTTGATGTGAATCCTGTGAGTAATAAACCGTTATGAGAATATAAAGAGTAGTTACTTGCGGCGGAAACAGCTGTCACCTAGCTCGACAGATGGAGGCCATAATAAGAGAGCGAATTTCAAAACAAGTGGACTGTCCGTTCGCCTTCTCGCGAGCTTCACTATAACGATTCATTCCAACTTTGAGCAATAAATAAAAAAGTTATGCTCATGGAACCTCCAAAACTGCAACTTTCTCAAAAAGTGGGTTCTCTCCAAACTCCATTGAACGGGCGGAACGTTCTCTGAGAAGAAGGTTCTCTGAGATCAAAAAAATAAATGTCATAAAACAGTTTGAACACCGAAATCACCGATTATTCCGAGAATGAGGTTGAAAGGTTTTTGTTGCCATTTTGGGCGATTGAGCGTGAATTGGAAAACTTTGTTGGGTCTAATCTGACAACATAGGAATCCAATAAAGTTTGTCATTTGACTTTGTTGCCATTTTGGGCGATTTATTGCGAATTGTACAACTTTGTTGGGTCTAATCTGACAACATAAGAATCCAACAAAGTTTTTCATTTGACTTTGTTGCCATTTTGGGCAATTTATCGCAAATTGGACAACTTTGTTGGGTCTAAAATAACAAAACTGCAATCCCACAAAGTTTTGCTTTTGACATTGTTGCCATTTTGGGCGATTTATTGCAAATTGGAAAACTTTGTTGGGTCTATTCTGACGACATAGGAATCCAACAAAGTTTTTCATTTGACTTTGTTGCCGTTTTGGGCAATTTATCGCATATTGGACAACTTTGTTGGATCTAATCTGACAACAAAGGAATCCAAAAAAGTTTTTCATTTGACTTTGTTGCCATTTTGGACAATTTATCGCAAATTGGACAACTTTGTTGGGTCTAATATGGCAAAACTACAATCCCACAAAGTTTGGTTTTTGACTTTGCTGCCATTTTGGGCGGTTTATTGCAAATTGGAAAACTTTGTTGGATCTAATCTGACACCAAAGGAATCCAAAAAAGTTTTTCATTTGACTTTGTTGCCATTTTGGACAATTTATCGCAAATTGGACAACTTTGTTGGGTCTAAAATAACAAACTGCAATCCCACAAAGTTTTGCTTTTGACATTGTAGCCATTTTGGGCGATTTATTGCAAATTGGAAAACTTTGTTGGGTCTAATCTGACATCTTTGGAATTAAACAAAGTTTGACATTTAACTTTGTTGCCATTTTGGGCAATTTATCGCGAATTGCAGAACTTTGTTGGGTCTAACCTGGCAACACTGCAATCCAATAAAGTTTAGCATTTGAAGTTGTTTCCATTTTGGGCGATTTATTGCAAATTGGAAAACTTTGTTGGGTCTAATATGGCAAAACTACAATCCCACAAAGTTTGGTTTTTGACTTTGCTGCCATTTTGGGCGGTTTATTGCAAATTGGAAAACTTTGTTGGATCTAATCTGACACCAAAGGAATCCAAAAAAGTTTTTCATTTGACTTTGTTGCCATTTTGGACAATTTATCGCAAATTGGACAACTTTGTTGGGTCTAAAATAACAAACTGCAATCCCACAAAGTTTTGCTTTTGACATTGTAGCCATTTTGGGCGATTTATTGCAAATTGGAAAACTTTGTTGGGTCTAATCTGACATCTTAGGAATTAAACAAAGTTTGACATTTAACTTTGTTGCCATTTTGGGCAATTTATCGCGAATTGCAGAACTTTGTTGGGTCTAACCTTGCAACACTGCAATCCAATAAAGTTTAGCATTTGACATTGTTTCCATTTTGGGCGATTTATTGCAAATTGGAAAACTTTGTTGGGTCTAATCTGACAACTTAGGAATCCAACAAAGTTCGTCACTTGACTTTGTTGCCATTTCGGGCAATTTATGCGAATTGGGGCAACTTGTTGTGCCTTTTGACGTTCTTTCCATCTCGGGAGATTCATCTGGATCTATTCTGGCAACACTGCTGACTATTATGGCCAACAACCAATACTGTATGTATATGTAAATTAATTTTGTTAATATTTAATAACACACAAAAGTAATTTATAAATTTTTAACTGGTGCTTTATTGATATGCTTTATTTACTTTAGAATATGGAAAATTTAAAAAAAAATTGCGAATTGGAAAACTTTGTTGGGTCTAATCTGACAACAACGGAATCCAACAAAGTTTTACATTTGACTTTGTTGCCTTTTTGAGCGATTTATCGCAAATTGGAAAACTTTGTTGGGTCTAATCTGACAACATAGGAATCCAACAAAGTTTGTCATTTGACTTTGTTGCCATTTTAGGCAATTATCGCGAATTGGACAACTTTGTTGGGTCTAACTGGCAACATAGGAATCCAACAAAGTCTGTTATTTAACTTTGCTGCCATTTCGGGCGATTTATCGCGAATTGGAAAACTTTGTTGGGTCTATTCTGACGACATAGGAATCCAGCAAAGTTTTTCATTTGACTTTGTGGCCATTATGGGCGATTTATCGCAAATTGGACAACTTTGTTGGGTCTAATCTGACAACATAGGAGTCCAACAAAGTTTTTCATTTGACTTTGTTGCCATTTTGGGCGATTTATTGCAAATTGGAAAACTTTGTTGGGTCTAATCTGACAACATAGGAATCCAACAAAGTTTTTCATTTGACTTTGTTGCCATTTTTGGCGATTTATTGCAAATTGGAAAACTTTGTTGGGTCTAATCTGACAACTTAGGAATCCAACAAAGTTTGTCACTTGACTTTGTTGCCATTTTGGCGATTTATCGCGAATTGGAAAACTTTGTTGGGTCTAATCTGACAATATAGGAATCCAACAAAGTTTGTTATTTGACTTTGTTGCCATTTCGGGCAATTTTTGCGAATTGGGGCAACTTTGTTGTGCCTTTTGACGTTCTTTCCATCTCGGGAGATTCATCTGGATCTATTCTGGCAACACTGCTGACTATTATGGCCAACAACCAATACTGTATGTATATGTAAATTAATTTTGTTAATATTTAATAACACACAAAAGTAATTTATAAATTTTTAACTGGTGCTTTATTGCTATGCTTTATTTACTTTAGAATATGGAAAATTTAAAAAAATTTGTTCCCCACTGAGTGAATCAGAGAGTGCCTCCTGTGAGGATCGAACTCACGACCCCTGGTTTACAAGACCAGTGCTCTGCCACTGAGCTAAAGAGGCTTTGGGTGAGGCGAAGCCTAGATTCGATTATAAGAGTGCGAAACTTATTGAAACATTCGCCAAATTGTTTTTATGCCATTTTAGTGATTATTTTGATTTCTTTATTTTGAAATAAAACAGTTAAGCAGTTCTTTTGAATAAATTTTGTTCCTTTTCGACTAAGAGGGCCTTTTAAGATCGATTTTTGATCCTTTTTGGACATAAGGGACTCTTAAGTAGATTTTGTTCCTTTACGACTAAAAAGGACCTTCATTTTTCATCCTTTTTGGTCACTAGGGGCCCTTTTTATCTCGACTTTAGGACATTAGGGGCTCTTTTGACGAGATTTTGTTCCTTTACGAGTAAGAACGCCCTTTTTAGCTTGATTTTTGATCCTTTTTGGTCACTAGGGGCCCTTTTTATCTCGACTTTAGGACATTAGGGGCTCTTTTGACGAGATTTTGTTCCTTTACGAGTAAGAACGCCCTTTTTAGCTTGATTTTTGATCCTTTTTGGTCACTAGGGGCCCTTTTTATCTCGACTTTAGGATATTAGGAGATCTTTTGACTAGATTTTGTACCAAAAAGAGCACTGTTATGTTTGGTTTTTGGTCTTTTTTCGACATAAGAGGCTTCATTCATAAAAGATGGAGATTTTTAGGTTTTTATGGAGTTGTTAGTAAAGTTATTTTAATATTTAAAATACACAAAATAGCAGCCAATCTTTGTCATTACGCTATATTTTTGAAAAAAGGAATAGTAATTGGAAGACAGCAATTTTCTCTGAAGTTTCTTATGGCTTGGCACTATTCAACGTGGGTAATTATGAGCCAGGAAAATAGCTAGGTTGGCGTATTTCGATACATTTTTTAGTCCTATGATTACACAAACTCCCAAAGGCCAATATTGATTTTAAAAAGCATTTTTGAAAAATTTATACGTATTGACGTAAATCAATAATTCAAAAAAAGACGTCTTTTTTCCCTACTCCACTTATATATGGTTTATTTGTAGTTTAAATTGTTTAAATGAGAAAAAAGAAGAAAATTGTACAACTTTGTTGGGTCTAATCTGACAACATAGGAATCCAACAAAGTTTTTCATTTGACTTTGTTGCCATTTTTGGCAATTTATCGCGAATTGCAGAACTTTGTTGGGTCTAATCTGACATCTTAGGAATTAAACAAAGCTTGACATTTAACTTTGTTGCCATTTTAGGCAATTTATCGCAAATTGGACAACTTTGTTGGGTCTAAAATAACAAACTGCAATCCCACAAAGTTTTGCTTTTGACATTGTTACCATTTTGGGCGATTTATTGCAAATTGGAAAACTTTGTTGGGTCTAATTTGAGAACAAAGGAATCCAACAAAGTTTGTCACTTCACTTTGTTGCCATTTTGGGCAATTTATCGTGAATTGGACAACTTTGTTGGGTAAGAGACTAAAAAAAAAGAAAGAAAAAAAAAGACTTTTTTTTATTACGAGTCCAGCTTTATGGGATTGTGTGGAGGTTTCTGAACGCGAAGGGTAATTTGCTGGAGTGGTCGAGATCTCCGTGATTATACCCCCTTTCCTCCCCTTCGCTGAGACCATTAATGGGTTTAGACAATGAGGGGGTGGTCGGAAGGACATCCAATAATACACGTGATCATATTCTCCCCTGGGCCTCCACTTTCTTTCTGAACCCCCCCGAACATGAATTTACATACCCGGCTAATTCATCAGGTGAAGTGCTTTTTACGGTGAACACACATCCTACCGCACGTCACAGACCTGTTATCTACAATTATTTCACTTTTTCCTGAAGTTCACAACTTTTTTAGGGAATAAAAGTTAGAACTCAACAAAATATCATCTTTATCAAATCTGGGATTGCAGTGTTGCCAGTTAGACCCAACAAAGTTGTCCAATTCGCGAGAAATCGCCGAAAGGCAAATGACAAAACTTTGTTGGATTCCTTTGTTGTCAGATTAGGCCCAACAAAGTTGTCCAATTCGCGATAATTGCCCAAAATGGCAACAAAGTCAAATGAAAAACTTTGTTGGATTCCTATGTCGTCTGATTAGACCCAACAAAGTTGCAATAAATCTCCCAAAATGGCAACAAAGTCAAATAACAAACTTTGTTGGATTCCTATGTTGTCAGATTAGACCCAACAAAGTTTTCCAATTTGCAATAAATCGCTCAAAATGGCAACAAAGTCAAATGAAAAACTTTGTTGGATTCCTTTGCTGCCAGATTAGACCCAACAAAGTTGCTCAATTCGCGATAAATTGCCCAAAATTGCAACAAAGTCAAATTAAAAACTTTGTTAGATTCCTATGTTGTCAGATTAGACCCAACAAATTGCCCAATTCGCAATAAATCGCCCAAAATGGCAACAAAGTCAAATGAAAACTTTGTTGGATTCATTTGTTCAGATTAGACCCAACAAAGTTGCTCAATTCGCGATAAATTGCCCAAAATTGCAACAAAGTCAAATTAAAAACTTTGTTAGATTCCTATGTTGTCAGATTAGACCCAATAAAGTTTTCCAATTTGCAATAAACCGCCCAAAATGGCAGCAAAGTCAAAAACCAAACTTTGTGGGATTGCAGTTTTGCCATATTAGACCCAACAAAGTTGTCGAATTTGCGATAAATTACAAAGTGCATATTATTATTATTTAAAATTGAGACTGGAAATAATAATAATAATAAAAAAAAACAATTTTAAGGTTAATTTAATTAAATTCATTTCATCAAATGGCTTGCAAGTTCTTTTTATGATATAAATAAAAACCATTTTCCCATAGAAAAGAGGGAGTTGGTAAAATCAGGTCGGGTGTGAAGTATTACTTTTTCATCCTCAAGATTCGATTTTACTTCTTCCATCTTTTTTTTCTTTTACCCATTCAACAGTTTCTTTCATAAAATCTAATCGCACAGAAATGGTGTTCAGGATGTCTTCGTGGTATGGGGTGAAAATATTATTTTCCTGAAGCCCTTCATGGATTCATTCTTTTTAATGTATTTTTAGAACTCGATGTAAAAAACTGGGCAAAATCCTACCTAGGTAAGAGACGGTTTTTGTAGGGTTGCTCAACTTCGAGTCGATTTTTGAGGGTGAAGGGTTCACCTGAGGAATTTTTTTAGTAAAACAATTCGATAGCCCTTTAAAATAGCTTTCGAACGGTGTATAGAAAAAGTAAATCGGTAAAGAATTGACGAAGTTATGGACGTTTAAAGTTTTTTCCTTATAAATAGGAAACTGGAGTTAACTGGAATTTGAAAAACCGATCAACTTGAGGCCGATATTGATTGATATTCATTTTCCAAGAAGTTTCCCAGGGAATTATTATTTTATTTATGCCTTATCGACTATTTAAATTAGCCGGATGCACGAAGGGGAGAAAGAAGTTTTTTTTTTCCCCACTTATGAATTTTTTAAAGCTGTCGACTCTTACTTATTAGAGGAATTGGCTATTGGAAAAGGAGTTTCGAAATTCATTAAAAATTTATGTCTCTTTTTAATTAAATGCACGCCGATAAGCGTTTTTAAATTCATCACTAGGGGCCCTTTTTACCTCGATTTTTGGACATTAGGGGCTCTTTTGACCAGATTTTGTACATTTAGAAAAACACAAAGCTTGATTTTTGACACTTTTTGGGCACTAGTTGCCCTTTTTACCTCGATTTTTTATCCTTTTTTGAGCACTGGGGGGCCTTTTTACCTTGATTTTTAACACTTTTCGGGCACTAGGGGCCCTTTTCACCTTGATTTATGATCCTTTTTGGGCACTAGGGGCCGTTTCACATTGGTTTTTGATCCTTTTTGAGCACTAGGGTCCCTTTTTTACCTCGATTTTTGATCCTTTTTGGGGACTAGGGGCCCTTTTTACCTCGATTTTTCATCCTTTTTGGGCACTTAGGGCCCTTTTTACCTCGATTTTTACACTTTTGGGCACTAGGGGCCCTTTTTACCTCGATTTCGACACTTTTTGGGCACTAGGGGCCCTTTAACCTCGATTGCGACACTTTTTGGGCATTAGGGGCCCCTTTTACCTCGATTTTGTCCTTTTTGGGCACTAGGGGCCCTTTTTACCTCAATTTCGACACTTTTTGGGCACTAGGGGCCCTTTTATCTCGATTTCGATACTTTTTGGGCACTAGGTGCTCTTTTTACCTCTATTTTTGATCCTTTTTGGGCACAAGGGCCCCTTTTTACCTCGATTTTTTTTATCCTTTTTGGGCACTAGGGGCTCTTTTTACCTCGACTTTTGATCCTTTTTGGACACTAGGGGCCCTTTTTACCTCGATTTTTGACACTTTATGGGCTCTAGGGGCCCTTTTCACTTTGATTTTGATTCTTTTTGGGCATTAGGGGCCCCTTGTTTCTCGATTTTTGATCCTTTTTGGGCACTAGGGGCCATTTTTACCTCGATTTTTGATCCTTTTTTGAGCACTGGGGGCCTTTTTACCTTGATTTTTAACACTTTTCGGGCACAAGGGCCCCTTTTTACTCTATTTTTGACACTTTTTAGGCACTAGAGGCCCTTTTCACCTTGATTTTTGATCCCTTTTGTACACTAGGGGCCCCTTTTTCCTCGATTTTTGACACTTTTTGGGCACTAGGGGCCATTCTTACCCCGATTTTTGTCACTTTTTTTTTTTTCGGCACAAGGGGCCCTTTTCACGTCGATGTTCGATCGGTGTTGGGTACTAGCCACTAGGTGCCCTTTTTAGATTCATTTTGATCCTTTTTGGACACTGAACCCTTTTTGGTAATTTTAGAGCCCCTTTTTACCTCAATTTTTGACACTTTTTGGGCACAAGGGGCCCTTTTTACCTCGATTTTTGGACATTAAGGGCTCTTTTGACCTGTCTACTTCTTTTTTTAGTTCTTTTTTAGCATGTGATAGACCTTCCCACCCCATATACCTCTCTACGTGTTAAGTTTCCCGTAATGTGAGACCCCCTGAGAGTTTCAGGTTGAATAGAGAACGCGGAGACGGTGGAAGGAAATTCGGTACCGAGGCACGTGGTTGTTAGGCGTGGGGGGTAGTGGGGGGGTTGAGGTGGGTAGGGGGGAGGAAAGTGAAAGGGCTGTGGGAGTGAAGAGATTGAAATGATAACGACGTCTTCCTCCTTCTCCTTCTCCTCAACCCCATTCTGGGCAAGTAATCATCTATTAGCAAATAGATGAGAGAGGGGATCGACAGAGCTTGAATTTAATAAGCATAAAACACCCTCCCACTTATAACCCATTTAATTAATTTCCAATACAACCATGGCGTTGATCTTATTCAATTCCTTTGAGCCCAGGCATCTTAGATCAAAAAAGGGCAGTTAGCGGGAAAATTAAAGTCGTAATCTCATCTTATTTTATGTTTTTTGGCTCGCTGATTACGAATCTGAAGTTTTCCAACAAAAATTTTGCCCGGAACCTTGTCGAAATTGCAAAAAAAGTCAAAATTTTAGAACTTTTTGAGGTTTTTTGATTATATCTCAAAAACTATTGATTTAAGCAACTTTTCTACTCAGTACAAAATGAAAGCTCATAAAATTTGCTATAAAATCCGTTAAATATTTGCGAAATTCGGTCTCGAGAAACGGCCGTTAGACAGCTCTGAAAAAGGTTAAAATTCAAAAACGGGTAAAACACCCATTTTTACGTGCTATTTTAGAGGGAACCACGTCTATTTTGATACTTAGAATTTTGGATCAAATTGTATTAATTACATTTATTAATGACGCAGTAGTGGGGATCACTGGTCCAGGACATGTTCAAAATAAAGGTAGGGTATCAATAAAGCGGGGAAGAAATAGGTTATTAGATATGTAGGTTTGTAAAAAAGGGTAATATAAATGTGATAAAAAACTCCAAGCCCGGTCCCAGCTCCGGGTGGGGAGGTGGGTGGAGTTTTCAAAACAACGCGACGGGGTGCTTAAAAAACACTAGCCTTCGAATATAAATTCGGCCATGACTACTACATGTTTTTCTTTTCTTTTTTTTTAATATTTTTTATTACTTTTATTTTTATTTTTTTTTTTTATTATTATTATTTTTTTTATTTATTTTTTTTTTATGATTTTTATTATTTATTTTATTAAATTTTTTTAAGTATGGCTTTTATAGGCTGGGCGGAACCCCGCGTTCCTAGATTTTTACTACCTATTGAATTTGAATTTTGCTCATTATTAGGGTAGTTTTAGGCTCTGGGGCCAGGGCTAATTGTCGGATCAACCGGACTATCTATTTAAAGGTACTTATTCTTATTGCTGCAAATGTTGTCCGGATGCGTATCATAATGCTTTTGGTTTTAAAGCCTATTTGTAAGTAAAAATTTGAGTGGTCGATCCAATTTTCGAAGATTTTTTGGCTCTGGAGCCTAAGTAATGAGGGAGCCAAACCAGACCATTCTCATTTTAAAGGTAATTTAGCTCTTTGTTGTAAAAGTAGTCCGGATACGGTATCTATAATACTATGGTTTTATAGTAAATTTGTAGGTGAAAATTTGAAGTATCGATCCACTTTTAGGTACGTTTTTGGTCTGGAGCCAAAGCTATTGTCTGATCAGACCGGACTAGACTCATTTTAAAGGTAATTTAGTGCATATACCGAAAAGTAGCGGGTTACGGTATCTATAATACTTGTTTTAGAGCCAATATGTAAGTGCAAATTTGACACATCGCTAAATATCGATTACGTTTTGGCTCGGAGCCAAGCTAATCATCGGATCTAAAGGAGTATATACTCATTTAAAAGGAATTTATCACTGTTGTTTTTAAAAGTTGTTCCGAATACGGTATTTAATACTTTTTGGCTCCAGAGCCAAAATATTTTGTGAAAAAATATGAGTACCTTCAATTTTCATTAACGTTTGGCTCTGGGCCAAAGCATTCGTTGCACAAAACGGGACTACCCTCATTTAAAGGTAATTATCACTTGTTTTATCAAATTAGTCGGATCTCTATCTATAATATCTTTGCTCCAGAGGCCAATATGGTGTCTAAAAACTAGAATTGCCGTTCACGTTTCGACTTACGTTTTTGGCTCTGGAGCCAAAACGATAATAGATACAGGATCGGACAACTTTTAAAAGAACAAGGACTAAATACCTTTAAATGAGACTACGCCGAGCTCAATTCGGGCGGAAATGTTCTCCAACACCATTTGCGCCGTCAAAACCCACCTAAATTGGGTTTTTAATCCGTATCGGCCATAAAACGGAGGTCTTTGACCGGCGATTGCTGCCAAACGGTGGATCCGAATGTAGACAAAATGGATTAATGGATTTTTAGTAATTTTATAAGCTTTCTTTTTTTACTAAAGGGCCAAATCGCCAAAACCGTATAGTTTTTGAGATATAATCAAAAAACCTCAAAAGTGCCAAAATTTTGACTTTTGTTGCAATTTGACAAGGGTGCCGGGGCAAAATTTTGTTGGCAAACTCAGATTACGTAATCAGCGACCAAAAAACATAAAATAAGATGGAGATTACGAGTGTACCTAATTTTCCCGCCTCAAATATCTAAGATGCCTGGGCTATTTGATCTTATTTCTATTTTCTACATTGTCTCCCATGTAAAGCACACCCAAAGCCAAAAATACTTAAAATTTAGAGAGAAAGCTGGTTTTTTCATTCACATAATTTGATCCCAGAGCACCCCGATCATGAATAAATAGGTCACTAAGTCAGAACCTCCTTCGCATCGACCTCAATAGCTTCCTTTCTTTTGGAAAATCCCAACACAAACAAAAATCGAATTTATAAACGACAAACGTCCAAGTTTGTAACTCGTGGAATTGAAGGATTTCGTCCCCCTTCCACAACCGGTTCGGCGACTCATCGATTGATTTTTTTCCGTTTCTTTTTTTTGTTTTGTGATATTTTTAAACATGACAGTACGTAAACAAAGCGATTTTTCTGCAAAAAAGTAGCTCTTTTAAAACGGCCTGGTTCCGAAGGATAAAAAAGGGGGATTTTAATGTGTTGAAAAATAAATAGAATTTTAAAATATAAAGATTTGAAAGTGTAAATCATTTATGGTATAAATGGTTTTGGTTAGGTTGATAGCATGTTTGCGTGCCGGTTTAAGTTAGTTTGGGTCTGTATCCATGGCGACCATACCCTCCGTCTGTTGCTAGACCAACATTTTCACCTGTACATATTTTATGAAGCTTGTGCTTTATAAAAGATGCAGAGTTAAATTGATATCGAATGTTTCTCTAGAGAAGGCTCTTATTGACAGACTTCTTAGCCCGTTCGGCTCTCGGCGGAAGGCCGCGGTCCTTAAGGCGCTCTTCCGCTTTCTGGCCGACCCGATGCCTTCGAATGGAGAGAAGAAACTCTTGTCCACTCATAACCTAATGACCTAAATCGGAAAAAGAGGAAGGAGGAAAAATAGAAAGGAGGAAAAATAGAAAGGAAGAAAAGGAGGAAAGGAGGGAAATTAGAAAGGAAGAAAAGGAGGGAAAATAGAAAGGAAGAAAAGGAGGAAAGGAGGGAAAATAGACAGGGAGGAAAGGGGGGAAACTAGAAAGGAAGAAAAGGAGGAAAGGAGGGAAATTGAAAGGAAGGAAAGGAGGAAAGGAGGGAAAATAGAAAGGAAGAGAAGGAGGAAAGGAGGGAAAATAGAAAGGAAGAAAAGGAGGAAAGGAGGGAAAATAGAAAGGGAGGAAAGGGGGGAAATTAGAAAGGAGGAAAAGGAGGGAAAATAGAAAGGAAGAAAAGGAGGGAAACTAGAAAGGAAGAAAAGGAGGAAAGGAGGGAAAATAGAAAGGAAGGAAAGGAGGAAAATGAGGGAAAATAGAAAGGAAGAAAAGGAGGAAAAGGAGGGAAACTAGAAAGGAAGAAAAGGAGGGAAAGGAGGGAAAATAGAAAGGAAGAAAAGGAGGGAAAGGAGGGAAAATAGAAAGGAAGAAAAGGAGGAAAGGAGGGAAAATAGAAAGGAAGGAAAGGAGGGAAAATAGAAAGGAAGGAAAGGAGGAAAGGAGGGAAAATAGAAAGGAAGAAAAGGAGGAAAAGAGGGAAAATAGAAAGGAAGACAAGGAGGAAAAGAGGAAAAATAGAAAGGAAGAAAAAGAGGAAAGGAGGGAAAATAGAAAGGAAGGAAAGGAGGAAAAGGAGGGAAAATAGAAAGGAAGAAAAGGAGGAAAAGGAGGGAAAATAGATAGGAAGAAAAGGAGGAAAAGGAGGGAAAATAGAAAGGAAGGAAAGGAGGAAAAGGAGGGAAAATAGAAAGGAAGAAAAGGAGGAAAGGAGGGAAAATAGAAAGGGAGGAAAGGAGGGAAAATAGAAAGGGAGGAAAGGAGGAAAGGAGGGAAAATAGAAAGGAAGAAAAGGAGGAAAGGAGGGAAAATAGAAAGGAAGAAAAGGAGGAAAGGAGGGAAAATAGAAAGGAAGAAAAGGAGGGAAAGGAGGGAAAATAGAAAGGAAGAAAAGGAGGAAAAGAGGGAAAATAGAAAGGAAGAAAAAGAGGAAAGGACGGAAAATAGAAAGGAAAAAAAGGAGGACTTCCTCAACTCAGATCTTCGCTGCTCGTGTCCACAGCTACCGAGCCACAGTCAAGGAGGAAAAATAGAAAGGAGGAAAAGGAGCAAAAATAGAAAGGAAAAAATAGAAAGGAAGAAGATGAGGAAAAAGAGGGAAGGAGGGAGAATAGAAAGGAGGCAAAGGAGGAAAAATAGAAAAGAGGAAAAGGAGGAAAAGAAAAGGAGGAAAGGGAGGTAAAGGAGGAAAGCGAGAAAGGAGGAAAAGAAAAGAAGGAAAGGGTGAGGAAGTGGTGAGAGGGTGGTGGCGAGAGTGGAGCGGGAGGGAGAGTGAATAGGAAGAGGAACAGGAAGAACATAATAACAGTGAAATCAGGGTTTTCAAAGTTGTATAACTCGCGTCCCTATGAACCGATCGACTTGAAATTTCTAGGGATCCCTATTATCGTATTAGAGAAGGTCTCCTTAAAATTTCAAGTAAGTCGGTCCATAGGAAACGGAGATCTGAATACACGAAAATTTCATTTCGTCACTTCACGTTTTGAGGAAAAGATGAAAAGAAGGAAAAAATGGATGTTAATTCGAAATTTCGTAACGCATTTTCTGGGTGAATGGCTCTTTTTTAATTATAATAATTAATATGAAAGTTTTAAAGCAGTCAATTCTGAACAATTCCCTCGGTTTCCGGCATCAGATATCAGTTTGCAAGTTTAGCCGATTTTCCGACCTCATATCAACTGATATCTTATCACATTCCACGCGGTGAAATGCTAGCGAGAAACCTCGTTCAATTAAGTTTCAAAATCCTTTAGTTTCCCAACTTATAGACACTTGAACCGAGCAGTCCGTCGCCAACGTGATCCCTTTCTCGCGTGACCATTTTCATGCAAACTTCCCGCACAAAATATCATAATTTTATAATACTCAAACATCTTTCAACTTATGTACTCGACCACATAAAAACAAATAGTTTTAAATTTACAACCTCCATGGACTCAACTGATAGCTGCCTGGGATTCGCTGGATTTGGAGCGTTCATAGCCTCTCTTTAGTGATCGGATATTTGTTAAAAAATACTTAAATATGCATTAAATTGGCTACTTTGGTCGACTGTCACATAAATTGGTAGTTGGACGTTATTCTGATGTCAATGATGTTCTAACAACCGAAAATAAAGGTTAATATTTATTTAACCGAGTGGCTCCATAAACTGACGTAGCAAAAAGTCAACAAAAAAGGGGACAAACATTTAAGCGTCGGTTTTCTTTGACTTTTCTCGAAACCAATGTTCATCAGAAGACCATTAGTCCAGTCAAACTAAGCCCCAAAAGGCCAAAATAATGAAAAAAATAAGGTATTTTGTTTCTCTACGGAAATGAGTAGGGGTTGGTCCCATGATTAACCAAAAAAAAAAGTGCGCTTTGGCGTCAGGAACGTTTAAGGTGACTTTTTCGTTTTTTCGCAAATATCTCGAAAACCGTAAATAGTAGGCGAAATAAATTTTAGTACAAAATTAAAGATAATTAAATTTGCCGTAATTTTGAGCTAATATGATTTTTTCGTAGGACCAAACGTTTCTGAGCTACGAGGTCGCTAAAAACCGGGGTTTTCTATTTTGACCTCTAAAGGACAGAAGACGTCATCTAATCAAAAAAGTGGACTTAATAAAAGTTGTAGAGAATTTAATTACCTTTTGAAAACAACTCTCAAAAAGCAATTAACGATAAATAGGCAGGGGTGGGGGTAAATTTCAAAAAATTTCAAAACAAATTTCATTCAAAAATTGAAATTTCAAAAAAATGTATAAAAACAAAATTAAAGCTTATAAAATTTGCTACATATTTAATTTACTAAGATTTTTTGTAGGACCAAAGGTTTCTGAGCTACAAGGTGACAAAAAAGTGGGATTTTCGAGTTTTTGATCAGATGACGTCTTCTGTCATTCAGAGGTCAAAATAGAAAGACATCGTTTTTTGCAACCTCGTAGCTCCGATACGTTTGGTCCTACAAAAAATCGTATCAGCTCAAAATTATAGGAAATTTAATTATCTTTAATTTTGTACTAAACAACTTTTCGCCTACGATCTACGGTTTTCGAGATATTAGGAAAAAAACGAAAAAAATCGCATTAAAAACGCTCTAGCGTCCAAAGCGCACTGGTTTCAGTTATGGACTTTTTTGTGGTTAATCAGGGGACCAACCCCTACACATTTCCGTAGAGAAACAAAATATTTTTTTCCAACCCCAGGCTTAGTTTGACTGGACTACATCTTTTATGATAAAACAATTGTTTTTAAATCGTCAAAAAGCGCTAAATGAACGTCTTCCATGGGCTTAATTCCGTTTTTAACTTCTAAAAATTCAATTAACACTTTTGATGGAGTGCAACTTTACGAAATAATTTCGTAGGCTTTTGGAACTCGTTTAAAAAGAAAATTTAATTTTCTATTTTGCAAAAGTAAGGTAAGAGTTAATAGGATTGTACCAAGTACAGAAGAAAAGGCTCGTTTTATTCGGATCGAGTTAACTCGTTAAGAGCCAATTTTCAGACAAATGCCCGCCCTTACTAGGTAACTTCTATACATTTTTCAAATGCCTAATTTATCTCGTCGAGCAAATTTTGTTTGAAAAGTTCAGGTGAGAATCACTACTATGAGTGAAAAGTATGCGAAAAAAGTGAAGCCTAGGCATGAAACCTTTTCGCCCCTTTAGAAATATTTGGTCGGTGAAACCTTCCAAGGGGGACTAACCACCCCCTTCCCACGGAAACAGTGTTGAACCCTTCAAGTCAACAGAGGAGACAGGATACGAGAATTAAAATTAACCTTAAGTCCTTTTAGTCCAGTCAATCTGAGCCCGAAAAGGGCAAATAAAGAAAATAAATAAGGTATTTTGTTTATCTACGGAAATTTGTAGGGGTAGGCCCCCTGATTAACCACAAAAAAGTCCCCCACCGAAATCCGTAGGGAAAAGTGTCTAGAGCGTTTTTAAGGTGATTTTTTCGTTTTTTCTGCAATATCTCGAAAACCGTTAGTCGTAGGCGAAATAACTTTTAGTACAAAATTAAAGATAATTAAATTTTCTATAATTTTGAGCTGATAATATTTTTTGTAGGACCAAACGTATCGGAGCTACGAGGTTGCAAAAAAAAACGATGGTTTTCTATTTTGACCTGTGAAGGACAGAAGACGTCATCTAATCAAAAAAGTGGACTTAATAAAAGTTGTAGAGAATTTGATTACCTTTAAGAACCAACCCTCCAAAAAAAAAATTAGTGATCAAAAGTCGGGGGTGGGGGTAAATTTCAAAAAATTTCATTCAAAAATTGAAATTTCAAAAAAATGAATAAAAACAAAATTAAGGTTTATAAAATTTTCTACAAATTTGATTCACTAAGATTTTTTGTAGGACCAAACGTTTCTGAGCTACGAGGCGACAGGTTCTTTTGGAGTAAAAAATGTATTTTTGAAATTTACCCCCACCCCTGCCTATATATCGTTAATTGCTTTTTGAGAGTTGTTTTCGAAAGGTAATTAAATTCTCTACAACTTTTATAAACTCCACTTTTTTGATTAGATGACGTCTTCTGTCTTTTAGAGGTCAAATTAGAAAACCTCGGTTTTTGTGCGACCTCGTAGCTCAGAAACGTTTGGTCCTACGAAAAAATCATTTTAGCTGAAAATTATAGCAAATTAAATGATCTTTAATTTTGTACTTCAAATTATTTCGCCTACGACTAACGGTTTTCGAGATATTATAGAAAAAACGATCACCTTAAAAACGCTCTAGACACTTTTCCCAACGGGTTTCAGTAGGGGACTTTTTTGTGGTTAATCAGGGGCCTACCTCTACAAATTTCCGTAGATAAACAAAATATCTTATTTATTTTCTTTATTTGCCCTTTTCGGGCTTAGATTGACTGGACTATTTAGTGGGTAACCGAGTCCGAGATTTCAAGAGCGGCTAAATTACCCACTACATGAGATATAAAGTAATTATAATGATCAAAAATCTAAATAATTCTATTTTCATTTGTATTACAATCCGAAAAACTTACTAAAGATGCCGCGCCGGTTCCACGCCAGTGTGGAGGAGGAGGAGGCGCAAATGAGCATTATTCGCTCCTCCTCCTGGCGTAGAACCGGCCTAACCCTGTCAAAAAAGGCAAAATAATACGTATTCGCATATTTGATCCTAATTAAGAAAAGTCGCTAATAGAGGGAGATTAGTAATACAATTTTCCCAAGCAAGATTCGATTACTGAAGGATAAACCAATTAGCTCCTTAGTCTTCGATGTAGACGACAGGCGTCTCCTAATTTGTTAACGTTATGTTTGAGCACAATATACGATCTTGGACGTTAAAAATGCTGCTTTTTCAATGAAAACTTAACATTTTGAACTAGTTAGGATAGAATTTAGGTTGGAAATTAAAAAAAAAAGAACTTTTATGATGCAGGAAAAGTAATGGGCGTAGGAATTGTATCGTTGTGGACAATTTAATTGGGTAATGGAAGGGTTAAAGACAGGTTAAGCACATGTGATCCTATCCACATGGCTTTAATTAAAGTGGACGAACTTACTCTCTTTCAAAGTTTTAATAGCAGACGTCATATTTATTTATTCAATAATCCGTTAGAGCGGTTTTTTTGCCGGATGTTTATGAGAACGAAAGAGTTTTTTATTGTTTTTCTTTCGTGGTAGGCCCTGAATAAGGTAATTGATAAGGTATTTAATTGAGAAACTATATTTACATATTTTAGATACCCTCTTGTATCCAAAGTGTCAAGTTTGATAAAATATAAATATCAGGATGCCTATCACCCCTGTCGACGTCACCTTAGAATTGGTAATTGGACGGGGAGGAGATGTCAAAAATTTACGAAATTATGAACCGAAAGTGACGAAATCAACTACTACCTATCATCTATCTAGTGTCATATATACAAATATACTACCTGGTATAGGCTATTTAGTTGGTTTCGACATGACTATTAGCTCTCTCACCCCTATATAATCTTCCACAGTATATACTTCAGTACCTATATGCTTCCACAGTAGGTATATACATCAGTATATACTTCCACAGTAGGTGTGTACTTCAATATATGCTTCCACAGTAGGTATATACTATAGTGCATATATGCTTCCACAGTAGGTATGTACTTTTGTATGTATATGCTTCCACAGTAGGTATATACTATAGTGCATATATGCTTCCACAGTAGGTATGTACTTTTGTATGTAAATGCTTCCACAGTAGGTATATACTATAGTACATATATGCTTCCACAGTAGGTATGTACTTCAGTATATGCTTCCACAGTAGATATATACTTCAGTATATACTTCCACAGTAGGTGTGTACTTCAATATATGCTTTCACAGTAGGTATATACTATAGTACATATATGCTTCCACAGTAGGTATGTACTTCAGTATATACTTCCACAGTAGGTATATACTATAGTACATATATGCTTCCACAGTAGGTATGTACTTCAGTATATGCTTCCACAGTAGGTATATACTATAGTACATATATGCTTCCACAGTAGGTATGTACTTCAGTATATACTTCCACAGTAGGTATATACTTCAGTATATACTTCCACAGTAGGTATGTACTTCAATATATGCTTCCACAGTAGGTATATACTATAGTACATATATGCTTCCACAGTAGGTATGTACTTTTGTATGTATATGCTTCCACAGTAGGTATATACTATAGTACATATATGCTTCCACAGTAGGTATGTACTTTTGTATGTATATGCTTCCACAGTAGGTATATACTATAGTACATATATGCTTCCACAGTAGGTATGTACTTCAGTATATGCTTCCACAGTAGATATATACTTCAGTATATACTTCCACAGTAGGTGTGTACTTCAATATATGCTTCCACAGTAGGTATATACTATAGTACATATATGCTTCCACAGTAGGTATGTACTTCAGTATATACTTCCACAGTAGGTATATACTTCAGTATATACTTCCACAGTAGGTATATACTTCAGTATATACTTCCACAGTAGGTATATACTTCAGTATATACTTCCACAGTAGGTATATACTTCAGTATATACTTCCACAGTAGGTATATACTTCAGTATATACTTCCACAGTAGGTATATTCTTCAGTATATGTATACTTCCACAGTAGGTATATAATACTTCCACAGTGTATTTATTCGGTTATTTATTATTCGGTTGTATACTTCCCCAGTATTTAGTTCGGTATGTACTTCGTTATTTACTTCGGTATATACTTCGATATGTTCTTCAGTACATACTTCGGTACATACTTTGGTACATACTTCGTTATATACTTCGGTATGTACTTCGTTATTTACTTCGGTATACACTTCGATATGTTCTTCAGTACATACTTCGGTACATACTTTGGTACATACTTCGTTATATACTTCGTTATGTACTTTGGTATTTACTTCGGTATATACTTTGATATGTTCTTCAGTAAATACTTCGGTACATACTTTGGTACATACTTCGTTATATACTTCGTTATGTACTTCGGTATTTACTTCGGCATATACTTCGTTACTTATATACTTCGTCATGTACTTCGGTATTTACTTCGTTATTTACTTTGGTATATACTTCGATATGTTCTTCAGTACATACTTCGGTATATACTTCGGTGTACTTCGGTATTTACTTCGGTATACACTTCGTTATGTACTTAGTTATATACTTCGTTTTGTACTTCGGTATTTACTTCGGCATATACTTCGTTATGTACTTCGGTATATACTTCGTTATGTACTTTGGTATATACTTCGTTATATACTTCGGTATGTACTTCGTTATATACTTCGGTATATACTTCGTTATGTACTTCGTTATATACTTCGTTATGTACTTCGGGATATACTTCAGTATACACTTCGGTAGATACTTCCCCAGACTATACTTATACGTCAGTCTTGTGTTTGCTCTTGAAAGGAATAACACCTTTTAATGTGCTATTCCAATGGGTGCTATTGGGTATAATTTTAATTTCAGATTTAATCTATTACTGAAATTAGAAAGAAAAGAAAAAAAAAATTTTTTTTTTTTGTTCGTTTATTGAAAACTAGGAATGGTATTACATCAGAAAAGGTGTTTAAATTAAACAAGAGGTGTGTATAATAAGTGTGGTGGGGAGGTTTGCTTTAGGGTCCGCGGGCGGAAAAGCGAAGGGGGTAAGTATTCTGTCATTTGTTTTGCGTAGAGTTTCCTTGACTACGAATTGTCGCCCAATCGTGAGTGAGGTCAGGTTATGGAGAAGTGGGGGGCTTAGAGAGCCTTCCTAGTTCCGCTCGGTTCAAGGCACAATCAGTCTTCGCTTCCCATCCACCGGGCAAACAACCCTTCCAACCGACTCCACTCCCTCGAGGACTATCAATATCCACTATCATCGGTCACTTTTCCATTTTTTTTTCCCTTCTTTGTCTCCGATTGTCTTTGTGGTGTGGTGTCTCATGTGCTTCCTTTTTCATTTTTTCTTTCTTTATCACGTGATGTCTTTAGTTGGTTGATAAGGAGTGTTTTTCAGGTATGTTTTATATCAGGGATGACCGCCGGTGATAGAATTCTTTTGATCCATGAAGGGAACTATTAAAATATGCGGAGGGGAGTTCTTAGGCGGACCCTATTTCATAATAAAATATCAGTTGAGAAGACAGGTGCTCGGTTTGAGTCAGCTGGCCTAACTTTGCCCCTCCACACCCCCTCAGGACTTCTTTGTTACCTCACTAGCTTAGCTCCTTTGTACGATGTCAGACCCCTTTTCACTCTCAGGTATTTTATTAACTTAAAACATAGCACCTTTTCAAATTATAGTAAAACTTAGGATATATCAGATTTTTTTTTGTTTTAATTTGTTTAATAAGCCTTTCCGGTTATTTTGAAGGTGGTGGGTTAGGTTTTCGGTGAGAGGGGATGGATAGATCAATACTGCAATTGGTACGGAGTGGGGTGGGTAGGCGGTAGGCGCCATCTCTCCCCTTCTAACCTAAACTGTCCACCCTTCTGTAGATATACGCGAAAATTGTTTTTCAAAACTCAAAATTCAAAGCGCGTCCATTCTTGCCAAATGCTTCATTTTGGCGGGACGTATGGAAGATATTGGAACATTCCTAGGAGGACTTATGAGGTCGAAAGGAGGTAATATATTTTTCGCTACTAAAATTGTCTTTTTTTTCATTTTTTTCTTTTTATTTCTCTTCATCCAGCTTTTGCCATTTTTCAAAATAACATTTCTATTGAAAAAAACAAATCATGAAATATAGAATTGTTTTCGGAGCTGGAAAATTTGAAATTAGTCCGGCAAACGATGACATTTTTAATTTTTGCACCGCTTTTCGAAGGTAGCAACGGTGTTGTATTAGCTAGTTAAAGACAACACAAAAAAGTTGCTACCTTCGTGACCTTATAGAGCATCCTAATATATTTGTTTTTCCACAGCCAGAACTTCTTCGTCGGTTCTTTCAAGGTTCCTATAGTTTGGAAGACTAGTGATTTTGTTGTTGGGTTTATTTGAGAAAAAACAATAAGTCTCTAGTCTCCTGACGAAGGATTCCTTAATTCGTCGTAACAGCCTTATTTCGCCAAATTTATTATTGAAAATAGATTTAATTATTAAAATGAAAGTTGAGTTTTGCTAGGCAACTTTGCATGCCTATAAATGTTTGTTTTTTAAATTAATTTTCAAGTTTTTCTTATCTGCTTTTATATAAAAAAAAGTACCCTCAAATTATAATTTTTTTTAAATGTGAACCTCAAGTCGCTAAGGGCTATGGTGAAGTTAAAAAGAGAGCGACCTTGTAACTAGAAAGAGAGAGTAGAGTTTTCCGGCCCTCCTAGCGCTCTCAAAAATGATCCGATTTTAATTTAGAAAATTGATTTGTTTGTTTTGAAAAATCAACTTGCTCATGATTAACCTTGTTTTTGGATTTTCCATTAGGAAAATAGAGATTTTGTACCAAAAATGGTTATTTTTTAAAAATTCAAAATTTTGTCCTCGTACAAATGATATAGAAAATTCACAGATTCCAAATCATTTTTCAAAATGAAAATCGGTGAAAAATTCGCTTCGGAAAAAGAAAAAAAACGATTTTTTTTAAACAAATTATTTTATAAGATTTGATGATCTTGGTACTTCTCTCTTATCAGATAGGAAATTGCATAAAACCGTCCAGAATCAAAATTTTATAATTTTCACATAAAAATCAAATCAAAATTAAGAAAAAGAAATTTTAGGGAAATCATGGGTTTGCTGTGGTTAAAAGCCACAATATTAAAAAAAAATTGCCAGACATTTAGTAAAAATTCTCCTACATCGCTCGACTGGAGGGGCGTGGCACCTCTTTGATGTCAAAAAAACGAATTTTCGAAAATTGCCAAAAAAAAGATATCCCTTTAAAGCTGCTCGAAAAAAGTTATTCCAAGATAATGTTACATAATTGACTCCGTTGGATGCCTCGTGACGTATGAATCGATATCTTTTTATCGATTTTCGAAAATTTTGACGTTTTTTTTATTTTTTGGTTGAAAAATTGTACCGTCTTGTGGAAAAACGGCGACCCCAAAAATTATAAAGTAACCTAAAACTTCTAGTTCGAAGCCTTTGAGTAACCTTTTTCGTTCTAATCAGAGATCTGATAAGAGCAGAGTGGATTGAAGGGAAAGATGTAACCTCAACACGTTTCTGTGGGCGTGAGGGAGTCTCATCGATTTCCCCTTCCGTATATTTTCAAACATAATTTTTTATTGGAACATAATTTTTTCTCCATTGGAGCCCCTAATGTATATCCTAATAGGTAAAACAGGACTAAAATAATATTTTTTTAAAAAGTTGCTTTTCCACTGGACACTTTATGGGTCCGCTTATTTCATAGAATTTGAAATTCTGTCGGCTTTTGTCAATCTTTTGTTTACTAGAGGTTTACCAAAGAAGCCGCTTGGAGCGCTAGATCATCGCATTTAAAAGACGACCAAAAAAGGGACGAGTTAAACATGTTAAATTTTTAAAATTAACGTGTTAAAAGATCATGTATACCCCTAATGAGATTGTTATTCTATAATGTTGGAACTCAGAAAGGAATTACGTTTTTTCAGCTTCTTGACCATAAAATAATGATTTCTTCCAAATTAAAGGAATAATTGAATCGGTCAACAGAGAGCTGAGAAAAAGCAATTTCCTTTTTGAGGGGTGTGCCTACTTATGGCTATGAATGCCGCCCTAGGATTCAAAGGGTTGAATTAAGCTTCTGATTAGGAGTTGTAAACCACATTAATTCTATTTTTACCTTTTTGTTAACAATTTTAAAGTCATGAGTGAGGAGTCAAATAAAAAAATATCGTAAATATAAAAATAGAGATACGTAATATGTATTATGAAGAGAAAAAAAATTTGCTGAATTATTAAGGTTGAAGCTATTTGTAGTGTGCCAAATGAATTTAAAAAAAATCCTAAAACTCTTCTAAAGCCAGTTTAAAATAAAAAAAAAAATAAATAAATAAAAAATAAGAGGACGCATGGGATACGTTTTCCTGAAGGTAAACAGGGGCGGACTGGCCCGGGGGGGCGGGTGGACAGAACCCACCCGCCTTTTAGCGTTATTTTTGCTCAGTGCCTTCCAAACTGGAGGCGCGCCCCCCCAGGGGGGCGTAACCTGTCCCCAGGGGGGCACAGGGAAAGCTCGAGATTTTTTTTTTGTGTGCAAATATCTTCAAAAATTCGTGAAAAACATCAAAATCAACATTTGTAAAGCCTAATTTTCGTCCAAAAAAAAGTAATAAAACCTCTAAATCAACATGTGTGAAGTTGATTTTCGTCAAAAAACCTCAAAATCAACATTTAAAGCCAAAGTTTCGTCAAAAACCTCAAAATCAACATTTTTAACCTAATTTTCGTCAAAAACCTCAAATCAACATTTTTAAACCTAATTTTCGTCTAAAACCTCAAAATCAACATTTGTAAAGCCAATTTGGTTAAAAACCTCGAAATCAACATTTATAAACGAAGCTAATTTCAGTCCAAAAACGCAAAAGCAACATTGTAAAGCCAATTTTCGTCAAAAACAAAAACACAAACAATCAACATTACTAGAAGCCTAATTTCGTCATAAACCTCAAAATCAACTATTATGATGCCTAATATTTTCGTCAAAAACCTCAAAATCACATTTATAGAGCCTAATATTCGTCAAAAAACCTCAAACAGCAACATTATTAATGCCAAATTTCGTCAACATAACCTCAAATCAACATTTTTAAAGCCTGCTAATTTTCGTCAAAAACCTCAAAATCATGCGCTATCAAGCGCAAATTTTTCTTTTGTCAATAAAACTCTCAAAATCAACATTTTTAAAGCCTAATTTTCGTCCAAAAACCCAAAATCAACAAGCCCAAATTTTCGGTCAAAAAACCTCAAAATCAACATTTATAAAGCCTAATTTTTCGTCCAAAAAACCCACGCTACTTAATTTTTCTCGCGGTAGAGAAAATAATAAAATTTGTAAAATTGGAAAATTCAACCACCAATTGCCAAATCAACATATAATAAGCCAATATCGTCAAAAACCCAAAATTACATAATAAAGCCAAATTTTTCGTCAAAAAACCTCAAAATGAAGGTTTTTTAAGAGCAATTATTTTTCAATATAATGTAAACTCAAAATCAAACCATTTTATGGCCATTTTCGTCCAAAACCTTAAATTACATTATCTAAAGAACTAATATTTCATCGGAAAAACCTCAAAATCAACATTTTATTAAGACAAATTCTGGCCCAAAATACCTAAAATTTAATAAAGGCAAAATTTTTCCGTCAAAAAAACTAATCAAAATGGAAAGTTTTAATAGACTACTAGTTTTAGTTATAAACCTCAAAATCAACATTTTTAAGGTCATTTTTCGTCCCAAAACATAAACTTTACATATTTAAGAACCAATCTTTTCATCAAAATACTTCAAAAACAACATTGGATTGTAAAAGACAAAATTTGGTCAAAAAACCTAAAAAATTAACTTTTAAGGCGATTTTTCGTCAAAACCTTAAAATTTACATTTTAAAGACTATTTTTCGTCAAAAACTTCAAGAATCAACATTTCATAAGCCAAATTTCGTGACCTCAATCAACATTTGTAAGCCCCTAATCTTGGTCGCCAAAACCTCAAAATCAACATTTGTAAACCCTAATTTTCGTCCAAAAACCTCAAAATCAACATTTATAAAGCCAAATTTTCGTGAAAAACCTCAAAATCAACATTGTAAAGCCCAATTTTGGTTTAAAAAAACCTCGAAATCAACATTTATGAAGCCTAATTTTCGTCAAAAAACCTCAAAATCAACATTTATAAAGCCAAATTTTCGTGAAGAACCTCAAAATCAACATTTATAAATGCCTAATTTTCGTCAAAAAACCTCAAAATCAACTTTAAATTGGCAATTTTTTGTCAAAAACCTCCAAATCATGGTTATAAGAGCAAATTTTTTTTTGTCAAGAAATCTCAAAATCAACGTTTTAAGTGCAATTTCTTCTGTCAAAAAACTCAAAATCAACATTTTAAAACCCAAATTTCATTCAAAAACCTCAAAGTTAACATTCAAAACTTTTGAGAGGAGGGGGGAAAAGGTTTTAATTTGTTAAAAATGGGGGCTCACTGTGAAAAAATTTGGGAACCTCTGTTTTTGCTGAATATATTTTTCTAAGAGACAATTTTCTGTCAAAATTTTTTGCGCCCCCCCCCCCAACCGGGCGCCCCCTTAACTGAAAACCCACCCACACCCTAAGGTCCCAGTCCGCCCCTGAAGGTAAGGATGCTCGATTTGTAGCCTTTCAGCGAATCCATGCAGAACTTGGATAGCTGAATACCGTGACATGGATATCCGTCCATCAATTCATCTGTAACAAAAATTGGTCAATAGATAGATGCCATGTGACCACATGAGTGAATTTTCGAAATGTTGAAAAAGTAGAGTTATATGCCTCTTCCGACTCCTATATCAAAACGTTCATATTCTGGGACTTTTTACTCCTGTGGATTGTTTTCTTGAAGAAGGAAAATAAAAAATGTCCTGAAGGGGGTAATCGAAAGGCGATCATTCTCGGTTTTTCGGAAGGTTGAACGCCCTTCTGTGACAAAACATCTAATCAATAATCATTATTCCTTTCTAAATTGACAAATGAATCACGAGATAAAATGCTAAAGTTCATGTTTACTGGAAACATAATTGCTTAGCTTAATGCGAATTGGAAAAATAGCCACGAGAAGCAGCGGATTTCCTCCTAAAATAGGATTTCTTCCGGTTTTTAGGGTTATAAACACGATTCTGAAGTCGTTTTTGAGGTAAACATTTTTTATCACCTAATTTACTGCATCCACACCAAATAAATGACGTATTTTTATGTCGAGATTTTCCAACAAAAATATTCCCATGTTTTTTGAGACGAAGGAACACGAGTCTGAAGTTGGTTTTAAGATAAGAAAAATTTCCATGAGAAAAAACACCCTTAAAAAGTTAGAAAAATGAACTTTTTTTTGGTTGTTTTTAAAGTTTAAATCGCTCCCAGCAACAGATTTTTAGTGCGAACAATTTGAAGAAAAAAAAAACCAAATGTGCTAATCCAGTTAGATATGTTGAATGTAAGAATCCAGCAAAAATGAAGTCCATCAAAAAACTAAACCCAACAAAGTCTCCCAGGACTTCAAAAAAAAAAAAAACCAAAAGCCAACAAATTCCAGCAAAATGTCCAATTTTGTGGGATTCTAATTTTATGAGTTTTTGCTGGACTTGAATACCTTTCTTTGCTGGATTGAGACACTTTTTACAGAACTTTATTGGGTTTATTCTTTTCGATTTTGCTGGGTTTCCACACTTTTTGAAATACGAATTTAGAATCCAGCAAAAAATATGGTCTAAATCCATCAAAAAATTAAACCCAACAAAGTCTCCCAGGACTTCGAAACAAACCAAAAGCCAACAAAGTCCAGCAAAATGTCCAATTTTGTGGGATTCTAATTTTATGAATTTTTGCTGGACACTAACACCTTTCTTTGCTGGATTGAGACACTTTTTGCAGAACTTTGTTGGGTTTATTCTTTTCGACTTTGCTGGATTTCCACACTTTTTAAAATACGAAGTTAGAATCCAGTAAAAAATATTGTCCAAATCCATCAAAAAATTAAACCCAACAAATTCTTCTAGGACTTCAAAACAAACCAAAACCCAGCAAAGTCCAGCAAAATGTCAAATTTTGTGGGATTTTAATTTTATGAATTTTTGCTGGATATGAATTCCTTTGCTGGATTGAGACACTTTTTGCAGAATTTTGTTGGTTTTGCATTTTTAACTTTGCTGGATTTCCACACCTTTCTTTGTTGGGTATTAATTCAGAATCCAGCAAATATTTTCTAAATCCATCAAAAAAATGAACCCCAACAAAGTCTCCCAAGTACTTCAAAAGTCAAAACAAACCAAAACCCAACAAAGTTTTGGAAAGTCCAATTTTGTAGGATTCAAATTTTTTGAGTTTTTGCTCGACATTAACACCTTTCTTTGCTGGATTGAGACAATTTTTGCAGAACTTTGTTGGGTTTATTCTTTTCGACTTTGCTGGGTTTCCACACTTTTTTAAAATACGAATTTAGAATCCAGCAAAAAATATGGTCTAAATCCATCGAAAAATTAAACCCAACCAAGTCTCCCAAGTACTTCAAAATCAAAACAAAACCCAACAAAGTCCAGTTTTGTGGGATTCTAATTTTATAAGTTTTTGCTGGACTAGGGCACCACTTTTTGCTGGATTAGGTAAGGCAATTTTTGAAGAATTTTGTTGGTTTTGCATTTTTAACTTTGCTGGATTACCACACCTTTCTTTGTCGGATATTAATTCAGAATCCAGCAAAAATGGTCTAAATCCATCAAAAAATGAATCCCAACAAACTCTCCCTGGAACGTGAAAACAAACCAAAACCCAACAAAGTTTAGCAAAATGTCCAATTTTTATAGATTCTAATTTTATGAATTTTCGCTGGACACTAACACCTTTCTTTGCAGAATTTATACCCCTTCTTTGTGTAGCAGAAATGATAGAAGTGTTATTCTTGTTGATTATATTATATATTAATGAAGAAGAAGAAAATGAATTTCTGACACCTTTCACTTTGTAATTTATAAAAAAAAAACATATTTCGTTTTTTGTCAATAGTGTATTAATAACTTTAAATAAAACCGATGTAATTTACATGGTAATTTGTTTGAAAGTTTGATTAGAGTTTTCAAACAATTTAATGGGGAAAGAATAAAAGCGACAAAGGGACCGAGCGGGGAAGTTGACGTTAGTTGGATACTCGATTTTATAATAAATCCTCTTCACTTTTTACCCTCAACTAACATGGCTCACTGATCCAATAAAACTTTTTTTTTTTTTTTTTTTTTTTTACTCATATTCACCATTATAAAAACAATACGATTATGTTTGTTTCAACTTTCAAATAACTGAGATTTCCCTTTTTTTTCTCGGAACTCTTTTAATTACTACAATAATGGTCTTCTCCATTTTTTTTTTTTTTGGCATATCAGTAACAATTTAACATCTAAAATGAAACCTACTCACCAAATTTTAGGGTCCTTGGACGCCTCTAGAGTCAGTTATAACAAAAAAACGTGAAAAAGTGACATTTTCCCACGCTATTAATTTTTTCTCGGGTAGAGAAATTTTATAAAATTTTTGTAAAAAGTGGAAAATTCAACCACCAATTGCCAAATCAACATATTAATAGCCAATTATTCGTCAAAAACCTCAAAATTTACATATAAAGCCAAATTTTTCGTCAAAAAACCGCAAAATGAAGGTTTTAAGAGACAATTATTTTTCAATATAAACCTCAAAATCAACATTTTAAGGCTATTTTCGTCCAAAACCTTAAAATTTACATTATTTAAGAACCAATATTTCATCAAAAACCTCAAAAACAACATTTTATAAAGACAAATTTTGGTCAAAAACCTCAAAATTTATAAAGCCAAATTTTTCGTTAAAAAACTATCAAAATGAAGGTTTTAAGAGACTACTATTTTTAGTTATAAACCTCAAATTCAACATTTTAAGGCTATTTTTCGTCCAAAACCTTAAAATTTACATTATTTAAGAACCAATCTTTCATCAAAAACTTCAAAATCAACATTTTATAAACCCAAATTTTCGTCAAAAAACCTCAAAATTTATAAAGCCAAATTTTTCGTCAAATAACTATCAAAATGAAGGTTTTAAGAGACTACTATTTTTCGTTATAAACCTCAAAATCAACATTTTAAGGTTATTTTTCGTTTAAAACCTTAAAATTTACATTATTTAAGAACTAATCTTTCATCAAAAACCTCAAAATCAACATTTTAAAAAGACAAATTTTGGTCAAAAACCTCAAAATGAAGGTTTTAAGTAATAATTTTCCTCAAAAAACCACAAAATCAAAGTAAGATTTAAATTTTTTTTTTGTGGTGGGCTGATCTTTAGTGGTTTTTCCCCTTACAAATTCCTGGATCGGCCTCTGTTATACGGTTAAAATTTGTTAAAGATGACAATAGGAAGTATGAAGGTTTGCGGCGCGGCGCCAAGAGGCATAAATCAGGTAAAGCCGTTAGGTATTGATGGTTTAGTCTATGTTTCCCCTTATACAGTCACGTAACGCTCGTAAAACGAATAAAATTCAAAACGGTTTTCCTTTATTTGGATTTTAATTAAAAAACATAAAATCCGCAATATAACTTGGTCAAAGCAAAACTATCCATGCCGTCGATATAAATAAAAATTGAAAATAATGAGGTACCATGAAGGGTTATAAAGTTTCCAACTTTTCTGAGGTGACACCTACTTGTTTGGGATTTTCAAAGTTTGGATTTGCTCAAAAGAACCAAACTTTATTCCGATCATAACAACCCATCTTCTTCTACCTTTTAGAGGATTTCCGTTGGAAAGAGGCTATTGAGGTGGTCGTCAAGAGGCTGCCGGACTAGATTCCTATGTATTTGTGATCAAGAGGCTCTGGGGATCACGAAAATTGTATTTTTCGTCGATTTATTGTGTTGGAATGAAAAGGTTTATTTTAGGTGACTAATTTGTGGCATCACTGGTATAACCCGAAATAAAATACCACGAAAGAGTTCATTCGTCAGAGTGATACTTCATCATGGGTTTGCCCTATAAATTACGTCCTTAAAAAATAGTCACGAAAGTTTTTGATTTCTTATATGTTTTATTTATAAAAATTGGGAGTCAATTGTATTGCAACATTATTTGTATTTATGCAAATAAATTATATGTGTTAACCGCCCAAACTGTCAAAACCTTCTTAATCACACACAAAACCTCCCAAACTGTAAAAACCTCCTAAACTCAAAAATCCTACCAAATCACCAAAGCTGACTAACCACCTAAACTCTAAAATCCTCCCAAATCACAAAAACTGCCCAAATCTCCCGAACTATCTAAACCACCACCTAAACTCTAAACTCCTCTCAAATCACCAAAACTGCCCAAACTGTAAAAACCTCCCAAACTACTAAAAATTCCCAAACTGTAAAAACTGCCCAAACCTTCCAAACAGTCTAAACCACCTAAACTCTAAAATCCTCTCAAATCACCAAAACTCTAAAAACCTCCTAAATCACCAAAAATGGCCAAACGTCACAAACTGTCTAAACCACCTAAACTCTAAAATCCTCCCAAATCACCAAAACAGCTGAAACCTTCCATACTGTAAAAACCTCCCAAATCATTAAAAATTCCCAAACTTCCTAAATTATTTGAACCACCTAAACTCTAAAATTCTCCGAAATTACCATAACTGTCTAAACCACCTAAACTCTAAAATGCTCCCAAACCACCAAAACAGCCGAAACCTTCCATACTGTAAAAACCTCCCAAATCATTAAAAATGCCCAAACTTCCTAAACTATTTGAACCACCTAAACTCTAAAATTCTCCGAAATTACTAAAACTGTCTTCACCACCTAAACTCTAAAATCCTCCCAAATCATCCAAACTTCCCGAACTGCCCAAACTGTAAAAACTTCCCAAATTACCAAAAATGCCCAAACCTCCCAAACTGTCTAATCCACCTAAACTCTAAAATCCTCCCAAATCACCAAAACTGTCTAAACTACCCAAACTCAAAAATCCTCCCCAGTCACCAAAACTGTCTAAACCTCCTGAACTGTCTAAACCACCTAAACTCTAAAATCCTCCCAAATCACCAAAAATGGTTAAACCTCCCAACTGTCTTAAATCTAAACTCCTCCCAATTCACCAAAACTGTCTAAACCTCGCAAACTGTCTAAACTACCCAAACTCTAAAATCCGCCCAAATCACCAAAACTGTCTAAACCTCCTAAACTGTCTAAACTACCCAAACTCTAAAATCCGCCCAAATCACAAAACTGTCTAAACCCTCCTACAATCTAAAATCCCTCCAAATCATCCAAACCTCACGAACCGTCCAAACTGTAAAAGCCTCCCAAATTACAAAAAATGGCTAAACACTCCAAAACGTCTTCACCACCAAACTCTAAAATCCTCCCAATCATCCAAACTTCCAACTGCCCAAACTGTAAAAACCTCCAAATTACAAAATGCCAAACTCCCAAACTGTCTAATCACCTAACTGAAAATCCTCCAAATCACCAAAACTGTCTAAACTACCCAACTCAAAATCCTCCCAAATCACCAAAACTGTCTAAACCTCCTGAACTGTCTAAACCACCTAAACTCTAAAATCCTCCCAAATCACCAAAAATGGTTAAACCTCCAAACTGTCTTAATCTAAACTCCTCCCAATTCACCAAACAGTCTAACCTCGCAAACCCAAAAAATGTCTAAAACACTCCAAACTCTAAATCCTCCCAGAATCACCAAAACATGTCTAAACCTACTAACTGTATATAAACCACCTAAAATCTAAAATCCTCCCAAATCACAAAAACTGTCTAAACCTCTACAATCTAAATCCTCCAAATCATCCAACGCTCACGAACCGCCCACCAACTGTAAAGCCTCCCAAATTACAAAAATGGCTAAACTCCCAAAACGTCTCACCACCCAAAACTCATAAAATCCTCCCAACTCATACCAACACTTCCCGAACTGCCCAACTGTAAAAACATCCCACATACCAAAAATGCCCAACATCCCAAACTGGTACTAATCCACCTAACTCTAAAAGTCATCCCGCAAATCACACATACTGTCCTAAACTACCCAAACTCTATAAAATCCTCCCAAGTCACCAAACTGTCTAACCTCCTGAACTGTCTAACCACCTAAACTCATAAAATCCTCCCAAATCACCAAAAATGGTTAAACCTCCGCAACTGTCTTAAATCTAAACTCCATCCCATTTCACCAAACTGTCTAAACCTCGCAAACTAGTCTAAACACTACCAAACTCTAAAATCCTCACAAATCACCAAACTGTCTAAACCTCCTAAACTGTATAAACCACCTAAAATCGAAAATCCTCCCAAATCACAAAAACTGTCTAAAGACTCCTACAATCTAAAATCCTCCAAAATCATCCAAACCTCACGAACCGCCCAAACTGTAAAAACCCTCACAAATTTACAAAAAATGCTACACACACCTCCCAAACGTCTAAACTCACCCAAACGCTAAAATCCGCACCAAATCATCCAAACAGCCCAGAGCTCCAAACACTTCCCTACCGTCGAACTTTCAAACTGTTCTTCCACCCAAACGCGCTCACAATTTTTAAATCACCCAAACTGCCAGCACCTCGTCCATACAGACCTCAACTCTCAAACGGTCCCTCCAGTGACACATTGCAAAAAGTGACTCCTTAATCGTTCTGTCTCCTCTGAATATAAAATTAGCTGTTCATCCCCAACGCTTTAATATTCTTACATTTATTGCTAGTGGTGCGATATTCACCATTTCTCGAGTCAGTTTATCCGCAAACTTTATATCGCAGCAACATGTCACATTCTTTTACTCCTGCCCATTTCAATTCACTTCGATCACTCTCAACATCCTTCTAAAGTTTCATTGTGATGGACTTAAAGAATGGTTTCTCAACATATTTTAACCTCGTCGACAACAGCTTAAGCGTGGTTTCCGACAGTTTAACTTCATGCGAATTTGGTACCAAATCGGGAGCTTTCTATTGAAATCTCCATTTTTGGGAGGTACCATCCAAAATTCATTTTGATATTTTTATCAACCAATTTATTTTTAATGTGGCAAAACACCCCACAGTTCCTCCACCCCCCCCACCCCCCCCCCCCGTCCACTAATCATGGCCACCTATCAAAACAGAATTGTTATGCCAATAAAACAACATTTATATCTACACAAGAATAGTCATCATCATTATTATTCCACGAATAAAATATATTTAATAATTATACAAAATTATATATTCTGTGTTGGCCGGACGCAAGCACCGGATGAACGACAAGTTAATTTTTCTCCCCTCGATGAGGTTACCGTCGAGAACGGAGAGGACCCTATGTCCGCATTCGAATGAGGAGGGCGAAATTATAATATTGTGAGGCGCAACGTTGCTACCTTTGGGAATTATTTCTTAATATTGCATCCACGCGCACGCGCAATGACCCACCACCTCCTTTGGCGACCCAACTCGGTACCTATCATGTAGGAATCTTTTACACGAAACCATCAACATGGCAATGCACTCTAATTGTATTGAAAGTCAACTTATTTGCGACTTAAAACAAAATAAAAATTCTCTCTCCTGACGAATGACCTCGAAATTTAGCAATTTCTTTCACTCCGAATTATTGAGAAAGTCCTGTTTGGTGGTTCCATTGCCATCACCAGGCAGATTTATGTGTTTGTAAGATCCTTAAGGGATGAAGCTTTTTATAAAACTTCTTA
The DNA here is from genome assembly GCA_018703685.1 of Orius laevigatus. Lineage (NCBI taxonomy): Eukaryota > Metazoa > Arthropoda > Insecta > Hemiptera > Anthocoridae > Orius > Orius laevigatus. The sequence goes on along the minus strand of JAGWEN010000563.1, from coordinate 5,118 downwards.
TTTCTGTGTATTCCGTACGCAAAAGGCATATACGAATTATATACATATTTATCATAGATATAATAAGGATCAGTTGGAATTTTCTGTGTGCCACGACGAAAAGAAACTTTCTACACGAGAAACTTGTTTTTTATATGATTTCACTCTCCGAGGACTTCGAAGAAGAACCATATAGCTTGATTGCGTATAAAAATCAATATGAGATCCACTTGAACGCTATGTATATAACATCTATCAGAAAATTATAGAGGAACGGACAAAGAAATTCACAGTTATCAACATCTTTCGTTAGGCTTACTCCGTATTCAAAGTTAGTCATATGTGTTTGTTCTTTTGTACGATGAATAACTAGGTATATTCAAGTGACGTTGGGAGGGATAAGGAAAAATAGTTTGTCTGGTGCATCCCTCAATGATTGAACTTTTTCAAGTATGGAGAGTTCAAACACAAGATATCATTTTTTATGTTTATGGCTGTGAAGAATCTACTCCGTTTTTGACGAGTACGATACGGGAAAAACTACCCGTCTTTCGAGTACGATACGGGAAAAATCCCTGTTTCGAGAGATTAGGATACGGTGAAGACTAATACCCGTTTTTCGAGTAAGGATAGCGGGAGATCTACCCGTTTTTCGAGTAAGGGTACGCGGACGACTACCCGTGTTCTGACTAAGGATACGGCAGACATCTACCTGGATTTTTGAGTAAGGATACGGAAGCAACTACCACGTTTTCGAGTAAGGATACAGCTGGTGCACCGAACTACCCGTTTTCGAGTCGGATACGGGAAGAAACTACCGTTTTCGCGAGCACGGATGAAACTGGAGAACTACCTAGTTTTTGACCGGAGTAAGGTATACGAGGAAAAATACCCTGTTTTCGCGTAAGGATCACGGAAGCACTACCGTCGTTTTTGCGAGTAAGGATACGGGAAGAACTACCCGTTTTTTGCGAGGTAGGAGACGGAGAAGAACTACCGTGTTTTCTGAGTAAGGATACGGGAAGACAACCGTTTTCTGAGTACGGATACGACGACTACCCGTATTTCGTGAGTAAGGATATACGGGAAGAACTACCCTTTTTCGAGTAAGGATACGGAAGAACTACATTTTTCGAGTACGGATACGGGAAGAACTACCCGTTTTTCGAGTAAGGATACGGGAAGAACTACCCGATTTTCGAGTAAGGACACGGTAAGAACTACCCGTTTTTCGAGTACAGATACGGGAAGAACTACCCGGTTTTCGAGTAAGAATACGGGAAGAACTACCCGGTTTTCGAGTAAGAATACGGGAAGAACTACCCGGTTTTCGAGTACGGATACGGGAAGAACTACCAGTTTTGTGAGTACGGATAACTGGAAGAACTACCCGTTTTTCGAGTACTGATACGGGAAGAACTACCCGTTTTGCGGATAGGGAAGAACTACCCTGTTTTCGAGTAAGGATACGGGAAGAACTACCCGGTTTTCGAGTAAGAATACGGGAAGAACTACCCGGTTTTCGAGTACGGACACGGGAAGAACTACCAGTTTTGTGAGTACGGCACAATAACTTAGGTTGTGTTTCGAACGATACTGATACGGGATAGAACTACCGTTTTGCGATAGGGAAGAACTACCCGTTTTTCGTGAGTACTGATACGGGAAGACTACCCGTTTGCGGATGAATAGGGATAGAAGAACTACCCGCTTTGCCGGATAGGAAGAACTACCCCGTGTTCGAGTAAGGATACGGAAGAAGAACTACCTGTTTCGAGTACGGCTACGAAAGACCACCCGTTTTTTATTTTCGAGTACGGATACGGCGAAGAACATCCCTTCGAGTAAAAATTCCATCCAATATGCATCATTCTGTTCTTATTTAATGTCAGTATAAATTACGCAAGGATACGCGAAGAACTACCAGTTTGTGAGTACGGATACCGCGAAGAAACAAAAACACCCCAAAAAACTACCGGTTTTCGAGTAAGAATACTGAGAAGACTACCGTTTTATATTCAGATATTGATACAGGAAGAACTAACCTTTTCTTTTTAGTTCTCAGCACGAGATTCGGTTTTTGTTCTTTCAATGTCTTGTTTACACATTCGAATGAGCGTACAACAAATTTTCGTTGAGCAGATGTCTCGAGAGTGAATAACGGAAAATGAGGGAAACAAGCTGAATGATATGAGGGGAAATTGGAATGCTAGAGCATTGAAAAGAAACACTTATGTTCCGTCGGGACCTTGTTTATCGTGGTTTTCTCGTAGCCTCTAAAAACGATGGGGCAGATCGGAGGCCCTTAATCCAATTTCTAGAGCATAGGACAACCTTTTATTTTTTGCACCCTTCCCACCCTCACCCTTCGTGCAAACCACTCAATTAACTCGTCAACTATTCTGTTGACGTGTATGAGGAGTTTCAGGTTGTATGATCACAAAAGGAGGCTCGGGGAGAAAAGAAAAAGACCTCCAGAGCACAAGAATTATTTTACTTTAATTTTTAAAGGGAGTTAATCAATTTACACAATTCAGGTCACCTTACACACGAGACGCAGTACAATTACAAGGGAAATGATTACAACTTAAGACGAGGCCCTGTAAATCACTGTTGACGTTTTCCTCCTTCCAAGTGGTGACACTTGTTAGTTCGAATTATAGACGAACTTGAAATAAATAATTTATAGAACATAAAAATATGATGTGATTATTCGCATTTTTTTTGTGTAATAATAAATTTCAGTCTCAAGTGAGAGTTCGTTTGCGTTTCGTATGTCTCTGAAGAATGGACATTGAATGGAATATGAGTAGAACATGTTCTCGCCTTAAAGTACTTTAATAAGTGGCGGGCCTTTGTTCCGAAAAGAGGACATCGAGCCCCGTTATCCAACTGATCGTTTGTCGAACACCGTTCGATAAATTCCACTTACAGACTTCAGGAAGTGCATTTTACAAAAATAACAGAACGATGATGATATGGGATATCGTTTTCGCACATATCCTTCGAAACCGTAGTGCGTAGGCGAAATAATTATTAGAACAAATTAAAGATAATGACATTTTGTACAATTGTTTTTGTTTAGCTAATACGAATTTTTTCCGTAGGACGCAACGTAACTGAGCTACGAGGTGGACAGAAAAACGGGGATTTCTATTTTGAACTCTGAAAGTACGAAGACGTCATTCAATCAAAAAAAGTACTTAATAAAAGTTGTAGAGAATTATTACCTTTTGAAAAAACTATTAAATGGCAATTACGATAAATAGACGGGGGGGGGGTAAATTTCAAAACATTGTGTAAAACAATTTCATTCAAATATAGTGTCGAATTTTCAAAAAAATGTTCTAAAAACACGATTAATAGGGTTATTAAATTTGTACAAATATGATCTAGTAAGATTTTCTGGTAGGTTACCAAACGTATCGAGCTACGAGGCGACAAGTCCTTCTGGGTTAAAATTGTGTTTTTAAATTTTACCCCACCCTACATGTTGATCGTATTATTTTTGTTGTCTTCTCGATAGTTTGATTTTTAAATGGATTTAATTGAATTCTCTACAACGTTTACTTACTAAGCTTTTTGATTAGAAAACGCCTTTCCTTATTGTTTTTCCGACTTTTCAAAATCTTGACTTTTTTTATATAGCGGAAAAATACTCATAAAATGCCCCCCTTTTTGTCGCACTCTTTAGCTCAACAAAACCTTTGGTCTAGAAAAAAATCTTAGCTAGAGTCAATCTGTCTGGCAGTTTATAAGCTATATTTTGCTTTTACCAATTTTTTGATTTCGAATTTTTGATGGAAATTTGTTTGAAATTGTTTGAAATTTACGCGCCTATTTATCGTTATTATTGCCTTTTAGAGTTGTTCTTCAAAAGTAATTAAATTCTCTACAACTTCTTATGAAGTACACTTTTTTGATATGTAGATGACGTCTTCAGTCTTTCAGAGTCAAAATGAGAAAAAACCCGTTTTTTGCCACCTCGTAGCCTCAGGTACGTTTGGTCCTGACGAAAAATCGATATAGCTTCAAAAATTGCTATGAAAATGCAATTATCTTAATTTTGTACTAATACTTATTTCGCCTACGACTACACGGTTTTCGAGTATAGTTGCGATAAAACGAATCCCTATCATCTTCGTTCTTTATTTCTTGAAATGAACTTCTTGAATGGTCTGAAAGTGAATTTATCGAACGCGTTGTTCCGAGCAAACGATCAGTGATAACGGGCTCGATGTCCTCTTTTTTCGGGAACAAAGGCCCGCCACTATTAAAGTACTTAAGGGCGAGACATGTTACTTCATATTCACACATTCGATGTCGCATCCTTCACGAACACGAACGGATCACACTGAGAAAAAATTATTAGCATTGACACAGATGCAATAATCACACATATTTTTATGCTTCTTAATGCAATGTTATTTTCAGAAGTATCGTCTATAATGCGAACCTAACAAAAGTGTCACACCAACTTGGAAGAGAGGAAAACGTTCAAAAGTTTACAGGGCCCTTCTTAAAGTTGATAATCATTTCCCTTTAATGTGAGTACCGCTCGTATACAGTACTCCTGAATTGTGTGTAACAATTGATTAACTCCCTTTTAAAATTAAAGTAAAATAATGTCTTGTGCTACAGGGAGGTCTTTTGCGTTTTCTCCCCGAGCCTCTTTTGTGATCAATCACCTGAACTCCTTCATACACGTCAACAGAAAGTTGACGAGGTAAACTTGATGGTTTCGAAAGGGTGAGGGTTGGGAAAGGGTGAGGTTTCCTATTGCTCTAGAATTTGTATATTTAAGGCCTCCGATCTGCCCCATCAGTTTTTAGCAGCGTCGCGAAACCACGTAAACAGAAGGTGCCCGGACGGAAATAACGTGTTTCTTTTCAAGCTCTAGCATTGCAGTTTCACCTAGTCATATCATTCCAGCTTGTTTCCCTCATTTTCGGTATTCCAGCTCGTCGAGGAATCTGCTCAAACGAAAATGTTTTGTATGCTCCTATCGAATGGTAAACAAGACATTGACAGAACAAACCGAATTCTCCGTGCTGAGAACTAAAGAGAAAGTCAGCTTCTTCCTGTATCAATATTCGTAAACTGAGGTAGTTCTTCCGTATCCTACTGGAAAACGGTAGT